>PPHD01023303.1:0-12511 GCA_002909625.1 Bambusicola thoracicus | reverse complement strand
AAAAAAATAGCATGCAAATGTGAATGTGGATAGAGTTTTTAAATACTCCAGTAGAAGCTCACGTCATACCTTCCATATCACTGTGTGCCATGTTGAATGCTGCAACAAAGTTCCATGAGCACCAATAGTGGAAAACAATGTCTGCCCAGCACTCTTTCTAACTGCAGGTCGGGGATCCACACAGAGTTCTCCAAGTTTGGCATACAGACATAACCAAAGACAGTCAAATGGTGGTGCAGGATGAAAAGGCCTATTCAGAACCACTCCCTTTTCTTCTGCCTGCTTCTGCAGCACTGCTTCTTCTTTGTTAAGTTCCTTTTCAATTATTTCACCTCTTTGGAAAAAATAATCTGAAATATTCCACTAGAAAATAAATAAAATATTATATTACACAACAAAATATTACAACATTCTTAATGATCATTCTCATTTTCACATTTAAAAGTACTTTGCAAAGTTCCCTTTACTAATGGAAGATCAGCACATAAATGACACAAAGTGCAGAAAGTTGTTTCTTTAAGTCTTAGCTTATAGGCCACAGTTATATACTACAGGCTAGAAAGGGAAACAATGTATTACAATTCAGAAACTGGTGAAAATGCTTATAATCCAATTCTATTTGTTTACAGGGAGTTTAAAATCAATTAAAGCTCATTCTATTTACAAATGATTCCAAACGACAGCATGAGACACCAGTAAGAAATAAAAAAAAATAGGCTTTGGCTTTTACTCATAGAATGGACTACAAATAATTTTCATTATCTAAAAAAAAGGAAGTCAGGAGCAGCACCATTACAGGTTAACATGAAACTCACCAACAAACCAATTGAAGTTAAACTAATATTTAGCTCTTGATTGTGAAGACCAAAGCTTCCTGCGACTTCAACAACTATCTGTAGACAAGTACATGGCATTGTTGGAAGAAAGTCCGTCACAACCAACTGAAGACATTGGAATGCAGTCCGTATTAAGGACTCTCTTAAAAAAAAAAAACAAAAAAAACAGCACAAAATAAAAACAGAACACACTCACACTCTAATTTCAAATTTCCTCAAGAACAAAGAAACTTTCTGAATGAAATCCATCAGGAGACAGTAGTATTAAAAACATATATTGATATTAATACATTTTTGGAATGGATTGACATTTGAAATGGATGGCCTTTGATTTTAAATGTTATAAATAAGATGTTTTTTGAAATGCAACATTAAGCTGAAGCCTCAACTTAAAGTACACAGAATGGAAGGGTGGGTAAAATGTATTTTATTTATTAAGAAAAATGCGCATAATGGTAGTTGTACACACTTCAATACTATATAAATTATGTTAGACAAAACCTTTTGAAAATATCTGCTGTTAAATACATATTTAATAAATATTTAGCCTTCAGAATTAAATTATGAATACAAACAGATAAAATAAAAACGTAGTATGGTCAACATTTGTGAGGAGCCCTCTGAGCAGGACGGTTATCCAGAACCAAAATCTTGTTTTGTGAGACACAATATGAAGGAATCAAAAAAAGAGCAGTGCAGTGTAGATAATGCAAAACAGGGAAGGCAGACTACTGTAGCTGCATGTAAATTTAGCTATAGGGCTTTTTAAATGCTTAATATTTAACACAGAAAAGAAAAATCCAAATGTTTGTAACACAAAAACTGAGTGTCCTTCAGAATACATATTCCAGGAAAAAAACCAACAGAATATAGATGTGCCAGCTACTTATTTCAGAATCTCAATCAAAAACACCATTTTTCCCCCAGTTAATTCAAAATGAATATCATAGGTGGTCCACTTCTATTGTATCATAACAGCCAACATAAGATGGAAGCCAGAGAAATGCACACAAACTTGTGCGTGGACAATAACATTATAACTATTAACTCCATGTAATAAGATGCATTCTACAAATAGATACTGTATGGAAACTGTTGAATCACGGCCTGAACCTCTGATTGACCACCTGAGGCAAGCACTGAGTCAGCCGCAGGGGCACAGGTGAATGCAATCTCACCTGAGCGACTGGAAGGGAGGGAGCCATGCTCCACCCCTCCTAGACCCCATTTAAGGGCTGACTCCCTAGGAGGAAGGATCTCTCTCTCTGGAGATCTTCCCTTTTGGGAACCTATCTACAGGCCCAGGATACGGGTAAGATCTGTATTTTCCTTCTTACTTTGTAACAACATAATTTTTCCATCTAATACTACTTGCTCTAGCCATAACAAGATACCTATCCTACCATGTATTTATTCTTGCTATACCTATGGAAGAACTGTTCATACACTACTTTTCTCCATGTTAATTACACAGTTCTATAAATTAAAACACACACAAAACTGGAGCACTTCCTTCACCACAAAATTCCAGAAGTATGCACTCTTCAAGGACTCTAGAGGAAAAGGAAAGGAAGTGGGAAACGAAAGCACGGTTATGCAGCTGGATTTGAAGAGCTGCATTGATGGGCAAGTAATCTCTTTTTCTGTACTCAAACGCAAGGCCATTGCATTATCTTGTGTTTGGAGAAAGGTTTCAAAGTCCTTCATGCAAGTGGCAACAGGATAATGGCAAAATAAAAGTGCTCTACGGGAAAAGTTACCAAAATTACCAAAACTGTGTGTCTGCTGAGCAAAAATGTTTCTAAGATTAAAACAACACAATTTATGCTACTATCAAAGTGGCTGCTAAAGTATGAAAATAAAAGCAGAACTCTTTCTACTGTTGTCAGCTTACATGATTTAAATACTTTATTTCCATCACTTACCCCTGATCACTTCGTATCGCCCCCATGACTCCAAGGACTAATGGCCAACCAGGTCCGAGGCTGTCACCCTGACTCTGTAAAATCTGTAGCACACACTCCAGCTGCTTGATCCTGATGTCAGGATGACTAATGTTTGACAGCTCCTTGAGCGGATTCAGTAAAAGTAGCTGCAGTCTCTAAAAGTAAACAGTAAATTTTAGCATCCTTAATATGCTTTAACCGACTCATTATTATTTTTACATATAATAAAAGAAACAATATAGTACCAATCTAAGCTTCCCAAGAAGAAGTTGTTACAGTGATCCAAATTGCTGGAATTCACTGTCAGACAGGCCCTTCTAAAGACACTCTTTATAAAGCATCTCAGCAGGAAATCTGCATTTTCTTTTCTTTTTTCTCCCAACCAGTTCTCCAGGTTCCCACAGCATGTCCCTACTACAGCACGCTGCCACGGTTGCATAAAAACTATCATGCAACTTTATGCTCATCAAACAGACCTTAAAAATACTATTCACTGAATCCCAGTAAAAATATTAGAATATTTTACTAATAATTGATTGAATGCTTGTGACTTAGAAGGTTAGGCCATTTACTTTTTACATGTCACTACATCACATATTTACACAGTGGAACGTATAAAGCATTCTGGAATTATTTTGCACTCACGAGGGTGATCCACAATTTGTTCTAACAAACACACATAACATTCAAGCCTCAGTACTCTTTGTCATGCATTTGAAAAAGGAGAGGGTAGCTCATTAGAATGCACAAGGTGATTTTCAATAGTTACAACTGAATGTTACAGCTGTAGGCTTTATAAACTCAATGGTAAAATTGCTTTATGAATGCCTCCTATTCAGTGAACTGTAGAAAACTTCCTCTAGGGAAGATTCAGATTTCATGTTCATAATAAGTCTCAGAAAAGGAGGAAAGCAGCTTTTCATAAACTTACTTTACCTGATTCTGTGATAATGGAGGATCGTGGCTGAATGTCAGTCCTGCTTTAATAAGAGAGGTTAAAGCTTCTGCTCCCCACTCTCTCATTCTGGAGTTGGGATGCTGACAAACCTGAAAACATAGCAGTGTTCTTTTTGAAGGCACTTTTATTTAACCAAGTATATGTAATATATAAAAAGTGAACATTTAAATCATAGTGGACATTTAGATACAATATTCTAGTAAAATATTTTTTTTAGAACAATACAATGAATCTCTAAATGTTAAAATCAGGTTTAATACTAAAAAGAAATAAAAATAATTATCTTTGGCACAGACATACCTTCTGAATAAGGAAGCAACAGGAAGCAGGGAAAGACACAGAAGGAAACAAATTGAAAACCACAGTAATTCAAGTCAAAACATTCTCCAAAAATCAATACACTAACTGCTATTTCAGATATTCATAGGTTAAAAAGTACCAAACAAGTGTTCGATGACTGTCTGAAACTCTTGGGTTTAACTCAACCTTGAGCTGCTATAAAATTCTAAATTTCATTTTTCACATTTTCACACACAGCCCAACATACACAATCAACTGACCAACACAATATGTGTCTGCTCTTCTATGGTCTCAAACTCAAAAAAAGTAACTAGATAATGAATGCAAAATAAGCCTAAACACTACTATTTCAAAAACATGACAAAATGACAGTGATCATTCTTTCACTCTGAAGTTTCAAATGTCTTTCTTTCTCTTTGTCTCCCAGTTACCTGAGCCTACCTGTTTTTCTAATTGCTTTTTTTTTAGAAGAAATTAAAAATATATGCATAGATACACAGTAATTGCATTTGTAATCCTGTGTCTGTTAGCCTCAAATAAATAAGGTATTTACAGTCTCACTGACCTCAAAACAATTGTTTCCATCCACACTTCCTGCCTGAGCTTAGGTGGTATGAGAATCCAGTGCCTTTCAAAATCCAAGGCTAGATCATATGGAAGGAAGATGGTTTGGTGGACTGTTTTGTTATTAAACACTAGCCAAACAGAAACAGTGTTTGGCAGAAAAGCCAGCTTCATGTTAAAAAATACAGAACAGAAATAGCTCATCTCCTAAATTAATTTATTTTTGTTACTTTATGTAAAATTATAGAATTTGAACTACATCAAGGTGCTCTGAATCTGACCAGATAATCAGTTTCAGAAATAGAGAAGTAATTCTTCCTTCAGGTTGTGTTTAACTGAATTTGCAGCTGGTGTTTTCTCCTTCCTCACTGAACCTCAAAGACATAGGTTTAAATGGAAATAATGCAGTACTCTGAAGTAAATTGCATCTCCTAAAAAAAACAGTGGCAAATATTCATGATGGATAATAGACTGAAACAATCTGCTTACTATAGGAAAACATAGACTCCCAAGGTGTGGATGGTGAACCTTATCTTTCTCTTATCTTTTTCCCTTCCAATACAATGTCTGCTTTAAGCCGTTAAACCTTTAAGTATCCAATTTTTTTTCTCCTAGATGTAAGACTATGCGGAGATGATCTCAATAAACAAGATCAGAGATAGCCAATCCTTAATACTGTTTGAAATAATGTACTGGTTCCAAGGAAGCATCTGACACTTTCTGGAAAATGAGGAAGGAAATCTCTCTGCTTGCACTGGGTTTATGTGGCAAGGTATAGTGTGGAGGGAGTGGGAGGAGGGAAGGTGCTGCAGGAATGCCTTCTGTGAGAAGAGACCAGGAGCTGCTCTGTGGTGGGCACTGCCTGTTCCAGTCAGTTTCAGAGGGGATCCCACTGCTGACCAAAGCTGAGCTGATCAGTGAGGTTGGTGGCACACTTCCGTGATAATGTATTCAAGAAAAGGTAGAAAAGTCGAAATGTTGTGCGGCATCTATTAGAGTGTGCAGTGAGAAAACACAAGAGAAACAACTCTGTAGATAGTAATATCAATGAAGAAGGAGGGGAGGAGGTGCTCAATGCAGTGGAGAAGAGATTCCTCCTGCAGCCCATGGAGTGGCCCACAGAGGAGCAGGCTGTGTGCCCTTGCAGCCGATGGAGTACCACAGCAGAGCAGATCTTCGTGTGCAGCCCAGGAAAAAGCCCATGAGTGAGGACAAAGCCTGAAGGAAGCTGCACCCCATGAAGAACCCCTACAGGAGCAGAATCTCAGACAGACCTATGGTCCATGGAGAGGAGCCCACAAGCCCACACAGGAGCAGGTTGTCTGAGGCCCACACAGGGCCCAATGTGGAGCAGTCTTGAGGAACTGCATCCCACAGGAAGGATCCACATTGGAGCAGTTCAAGAAGGACTGTATCCTCTGTGAGGGTTACCACACTGCAGCAAGGGCAGAGAGTGAGGAGGCAGGAGCAACACAGAGTGCAGTGGATTGACCACAAACCCCATTGCCCATGGATAGGGAGGACACAGAAGAATCAGGAGTGAAGCTGAACTCAGGAAAAGAGAGGGGCTGCGCAGAAGGTGGTTGTAGTTTTATTTTCATACTCTGTTACTTTACTCAGTTACTAATTGTCAATCATCTTCCCGAAGTCATCTGTTGAACCCACAACAGTAATCAGTGACCAATCTCCCTGTCCTTATCTTGATCCATGAACTTTTTTCAACTTACTTTCTCCTCCTATCTTGCTGAGAGATGGAATGAGTGAGCAATTAGGTGAGCACTTTGGAGCCAGCCAAGGTTAATTCACTACAGTCCTTTATTGTCTTTAAATATACCTCTGCTCTTGTACTTCACTCTTCTACCTATCCCTACAGCAGATTAAAACTTTACAAGTACACTCTGTAATCTGGTTTTAGTTTCAAATTCAAAATATAAGATTTTTTCCTTGATTAAACAGATTTTTCATCTAGGACTTAAAATATTTACTTTACAATTGACACTTAGACTGCTATTTTTATAATGGTATTCTCTTGAAGAAACAATTGAAAATATTACCTCAAATTTATTAAAAACAAACAGGAAAACTTTGTTGGTATATCTAATGGCTTCAATCTATTCAGTAGGTACATCCTAAAATCTCCCTTGATATTTGTACCACTTGAATCCAAATTGAAAACTTTGTGTTACAGTAAATATAATGCATATATGGTGCATAAATACTGACAGCACCGTAAAGACAAAGTCAGTAAGAGCTATAAGATACTGGAATTTAAATATTTAAATTAAAATTGCGATACATCTAAACACACTTTAGATTAAAAAAACAAAACATTTGCACTTTAAAAATGCACTGCCATAAGTCAATACCTTATTGCATGCTAAGTTCTAGTGCAAATTCAAAAAGCAATTAGTTACCTCCAGAAGATGACCCGTCAGAGGTCTCCAAAGAATCTCAATCCTGTGCATGTTAACTAGTCCTGTTTCCAGTAATTTAGCAACAGCAAAAAGGGATGGCTCCTTAATAAAAGAGAATTTGAACACATGACTTTGAGGTAACTTAGATGATGTCAGAGCCATTCGCTACATTATGATCTGTAAATTAAGATCAAATTAGTCTCCATTGGAGTAGCATTTCATAAGCTGCTATCACAGCATTTACAGTCCAGGTAATATAGCTGGGAAGTTTTCACGGCATCTGCAGTACTTCCTGAGGAGCCACAAGGGGGTAGCAACAGCATATAATCAAGAACACATTTTTCATAGTTTTCTTCAAAACCTTGTTTTTAGTCTCATAGCCCTCCTTCCAACCAGTTTTATAACATGTTTAACTAGCAAAACAGTCTCTTACCCATCACAACTGGCAAAGGTAAAAGTCATATATGAGCAAATAAAATAAAACATTTAAGATTCTCCCTACCCTTTATCTTTCATCTACTCCGTAAGTGCCCTGCAGAAACATGGTACATTTCCCATTCACCAAATACATATGCAAGCACTGATTTCTTGAATCTTATGATAAATCAATGAGCATATATCAAAAAATGACTTGTGATGTAATTTTTCTGCTCTTCATCATTCCCATTTCCCTTGACTTTTATTCTCATTTTCAACTAATTTTAAACACAACATTTACTTATTGTAATTCATTCTCTTTTCTCTGCCTTGTTACTGTAATTGTCAAATATTATAAAGAGCATTTTCTGTCATCAGTATCTTTATCTTTCAGAAATTCTCATCTGGGATCAGATTATGACTAGGAGAAGACATACTTGATTTTCTTTAATCACAGGGTCTTTAACGATCCTAAGCTGAGGGTTATTTTCTCAGGCTGATAGAAATACTATCACTTCCCCAGGCAAGTAAGAATTACTAGGTTTTTTTTTTTTTAATACCTGAGTTGTCATGCTTTATCTGAAGCATATTATTAAAAAAATATTGAAAATGAACACCTAACAGAACATACTGTGCCAGACAGAAATTCTAACCCCTGAATTTATATGGGCTTTTTAAAGTTTTATCTATTCACAATCTGATTAATATAAACATTACTTTTTATTCTGGAGTAAGAAATCAGATGTGTTACTGCCTTAATATTGAAAACAGTTTATAAGACAAATATACAAATCTTCTGCCTGTTTCACACACACACACACAAAAAGAAAATGCAAGAAGAAAATAGAGAACTCTTTTTATACCTTATTGTTTCCATAGGCCATATCCATGGCTTCCAGAGACAAGGAACAAAGGGCATTTATTAAGTGATGCAAAGATACATCATCAAGGTACCTGAAAAATAACAGCTATCAAAACATTGTCAAGTTTGAAACATAGATGTTTTTTTAATTATAAGGTTTCTTACTGAGAGCTTTCAAAAAGTCTTGATAGTATGTTGGATATAACTGGTAGATCAGTCATAACTGCTGTAGTCAGAACCTTGAAAAAAGACAGAAACGTATCTTACAGATTGCAACAGAAAATACCACGTAATGGTTAACTACAAAATGTACAATTTTGCTTACTGTGCTGGGCCCTTCTACAGCTCTTCCAGGTTTTAAGGCACCCCCAACACCAGGTTTCAGTCCCAGAATCCATACAAGATGCTGAAATACACGAAGATGGTTTTCAGCATGAAAACTTCAGGCAGCAGCAAAACTAACGTTCTATTCAAGCTAGCTGGCAGCATTCCAACTAAACAGAATTCAAGGAAAACGTCGCAGTATTTACTCAAGGCAGTTAAAATATGCCAGGAGCAAAATCAAAGTTTTTTTCCTATTGGTCACATAAAAATTCAAAACCAAAGTATGTATAATGAAAAAGCGAGGTATCAGAAACCATAAATACTTCCTGTTATACCTGAAGAGTAGCCAAGACAAGTTGCCATGATGTACCAAGAACAGCCCCATGACAGTGAGCTAAGTTGAGCAATGTCCTCATACACTGGATATTTTTTGAAGTCAGCTGGAAAATAAAATATATATACTAGTCTACTATAATAGTATTTCTAGAGGCATTAGTTTTGACTGGAATAGAGATAGCCTTCTTCAAAGCAGCTCACATTGTGCTATATCTTTTTTTTTAAACTTACTGAATGGTCTTTATCCCAACCCACAAGTTTTCTACCTTTTGAACTTCTGATTCCCTTCTCCCATCCTGCTGTGGGGATAGGGTTGAGTGGGAAACTAAGCACCTGTGTGGTGCTTAGCAGCCTTCTAGGGCCCTCCAGGATTAAGCCATGACGCTAGGAAGGCTGCAATTTTTTACTAATAGTTTAAAGATTATATCTTGTCTGCAGTGGTGCAATATATCTTTTTTAGGTGAGTAATTCAGTATCTCTCCTTCTCTCAATCTTATCTTCCTGGGCTTGAATACAATTTGATCAGTGCCCTCTCCTCCCAGTGTCACGTTATTATCAAAGACACAAAGTCAATTACCTCAGATTTAAATGCATCTTCTCTATAAAATCAGAGTCAATCTTATGACAAAACATATAAGCAAACTTTCATACACAGGCACAAATGACAGCTGAGACCCAATTTTTTTTTTTCAAACAACAGATTTGGGCTGAATAAAAGCAGTTTCTGAAACATGCTGTCCCGGGGAGCCATCCAAATGAAAGCTTAGGATAATATTTCATTGTTTGTAAGAATGCTGCTTATCTATTACCTCTTTTGAGACATACAGAGGATGCAGAAAGAAGGTAGTAAGCAAGACAGGTATCACAAATTGTACTTACCATTACTGTTCCCTGTGGCTGAAGAGCTAAGGGCTGTCCTACTGCCACAACTTGCTGATGAGACTCGCTTGAGGGACTGATCATTTGAACATTCTGTCCCTGAATGGAATATGCTAGAGGAAAATGAAAAAAAAAATCACATTTAAAGTCCAGTACCTGCTGTAGTAACAACAACTACCACTCTTGAATAGTGGCAAACACTCCCGAAAAAATTTTCACAGTATTAGCTTTAAGATAGTTGACTTCAGTTAAGTCTTTGGTTATATGCAGACTAGTACATCATTATGTTACAGGGTTAAAGGAACCAGTACTAATTTCTCACTTCCTTTTGCAATATACAAATATATTTTATGTCAAGAGTGAAATTTTTTGCTAAGTTGGTAAGATAAGCCTCAGGCTATGTCTCAACTGGGTTACCTGCAATTATTATCTATTAGTAGTATAATTGTGTGCTACCACTGTAATAAGGCACTCATAAAATGAAGATTTCACAAGTGTTACATAGTGATGTCTTTCCAAAACAAGAGACTACAGATCCTTTTTATAACTCATCTATAAAACAAAGAAAAACCTAAATAAAATATCATTAAGTTCACTGTTTCATCTTCGCAGAAGTTGGTGTACCTCAGTCATATGTACTGCTTTGTACACTTGTGGTCTCATAACACACTTAGTTCATGGGCTGAATCTCTTCTAAGCTGAACAGCATCCAGAACTTAAGACCTATTTACGCATATCACTACTAAACACTATACAATTGCAGAAAAGACCACAGTACACTACAAATGCACGATATTCTAGTCAGTAACTATCTGAGTTTCCTGCAAGGGACTTTTTCAGAATTTGAACGCCTTAATTACATATCCTAACAGATCTTTAGAATGATAGACAGGCCGCCTCAGAAGGTAAATTTCTGACATACACTAGGCATATGGGGAGGTTTTAGGCTGGTTAGAATTATACCTAGTAAAAGGTGCAGGTTCTGGAAAGCAGGCAGTCTAGATTCTGACTGTAGATTCTGAATAAATTTAGTATAGTCAAATACTTTATGGCAAACAATAATACTGTTGCACATTTTTGCAACTACATCCTGAGAAAATCTGGGTTTAGACTGGTTTACAGCCATAAACTGGAGCATAGAAATATATGTAAGAATATAATATCCATATAATATGCAAAGGAACTTCTTCATAGTGAGGGTGACTGAGCATTGGAACAGGCTGCCCAGGGAGGTTGTGGATTCTCCTTCTTTGGAGCTATTCAAGACCCACCTGGACGCCTACCTGTGCAGCCTGCTGTAGGGAGCCTGCTTTGCAGGGAGGGCTGGACTAGATGATCTCTGAGGTCCCTTCTGGCCCCTACAATTCTGTGATTCTGTGATTGATGGACAACATGTAGAGTAAAATCTAACACATCTGAACAACAGAGGAAAATCTATATACTTACATTTACTGGATAAAGCTGCAGTTGTGCTATTTAATACAGTAAGAGCATAGTGAGGAGGTAAGGATCCTTTGCAAATGGCAGTGATAAAGGCATCTCTTGATGTTACAAGACCTAGTCTTCCACAGAGTGCAGCCATAGTTAATTCTGCTTTTAAAATATTTTCGGTAGCAGCTTCATCAGTGCTGAAACGGTACACACTGTTTACTAAGAATTAACCCGTGGCACAGAAGCAGCTAACCCAAACTGAAATCAATGAGAATTCATACTTTGAAATTGGAACACCATAAAAACCAAAGAACTAGCACAACCAATCAACAAAATTCTCCAGAACTGTTTCCTATAAAACTGTTCCTTAGTTATGAATGACTTCACAGAAGAGACTATGAGGAGATACTTAACACTGATTTCAGAAAATAGTGTTTGATAGGAAAAAGACTCTTTGAAAGCTAAGCAATAGTTACTAAAGTTATTACTTAGTAAACAGCCCCTCCATTTGAAAGACTGTATATTAAAAACAATCGCTGAAACATTAGCAAGTACTGACATTCTCATCAACACTAATCTCAATGTGAGTAGAATCACTCCATCATGTTGAAACAAAGTAAAAAAGAATAAGATTTAAATAGTTTAAATGGAAATCTTCGAAATTCAAATTATTTTTCCTATATTGAAGTAGAATAATCGTTCCATGCAGTTTACACTTAGTAGATCTTCACTCAGCCTGGCAATCACCAACCCCCAGACCTCTACTTGCATACTAAGAATAGCTCTCTCAAACAACAGTCAATGAATAGACAAACTCAGTTCAAAACATAACTGAGAATATCATCTCTGAAAAATCATGAGAAATGGAAGATCAAATACCTTGCATCAAGTAGGAGGGACAATGCAGCAAGAAGACCACACCAACATGCATTTACCATTTCTTCCCAGACAGCTCTGCTAACTTGAAATAAATACATAATTATTTAAAGTAGAAACACATAATTCGAAGTTATTAAAGTAAAATATTATCATAAACATACAGGTGTTGGAACTTTAAAGTTTGTGTGTATATATATATATACACAAATACACACATACGTATATATAAACACACATGCACAGACACATGTATGCATGCACTCACATCATTACCATTTAAACAGCCACATTTATAGTAATATTGCTAAAGTAAAAAATGTAATGAATGTAATGCTTATTCTAAATTGCATTTAAAAAAATCCTAC
>PPHD01023302.1:0-12511 GCA_002909625.1 Bambusicola thoracicus | reverse complement strand
TTGGGCAACCTGTGAGCAGTGCGTCACCACCCTCCGGGTTAAAAACTTCCTCCTAATATCCAACCTGAACCTCCCCTGTCTCAGTATAAAACCATTCCCCCTTGTCCCATCACTATCCACCCTCATAAACAGCCGTTGCCCCTCCTGTTTATATGCTCCCTTCAGTGGTGCTGTCATGGTAAGCTGGTCAATATTTTGTGTTCTGTTGGCAATTTCTAAGTATCTTCTGCCAAAAGTGTTTACAATAGTAAAAGCAAAGCATGCTGTTGAAGTTCTAAACCTAAGACTCAGCGTTTCCCAAAGCTACCCATGATCAGCCTCGGGTGACAAAATACATGTAAAGATATACATCACTGTCACCCTGTTGGCTTTCACCCAGACAAAAGTCTCCTGTGTTGACTAGAGTTAGATGATCATTTTGAAAACAGAGGTAACATAAAAGAAAAAGAGACTGAGAGATGATCTCAGACGTGCAGCAGAGAGGCGCGGTGGTGCTGCTGATGAGGATGTGAGTGTGTTGCTCAGCCCCTTTGGTAATTGCTGCTCCAGTTATTTCAAGAAAACCCTGCAGTCACCAGTGGTATATTTTTTTTAAATCAGACTGTTCTTTTGATTTTCTTAATTGCCATGGTACACAGCTCGTAGTATTTTGCCTTCGTTTATGTAGATTGAAATCTCTTTTTCCCCATCTGGGACACTCGTATCAGCTGTAATCCATTTGTGATTAAAACCCTTCAGGCTTTTTGCAGTGACTGGCGTACATGTATCAAACATGAAGCTTATGATGGCAGTGCTGTGCTTCAGCAGCAGCGGAGCAGCTGTAGATACAAGTTTACATCCTTAAATAAGGTGTAGTGGGAATGAAAGAGAGTAATGCTCCCAGTGTTGTCTTGATCAGAGCGCTAGCTTTAGGGCATTCGACTTCTTTCTGTTCAACATACACCATGTGTGCTGGGGAAACATCGCAAAGCAACGCAAGGGGGGTTAACTCAGTGATGAGAGACGTACTGTCTACAGTGTTATCAAAACACGAGCGTGCTTTGTTCTCCCACAGCCTCTATTTCCTGCTCCTGCCATGAGAAGGCCGCATGGCATGGTATGCACCGTGCCAACCTGGCACATCGAGAGCCTTGTGCTTGGCTGGTGAGGCAAGCTCCTGAAGGAGCTCCATAGCCGCAGTGGTTTTGTTGGTTGTGTTTGTCTGAGGGCTGGGTAGTCTGATACCTGCTGAATAAGTTGTCTCGTGTTTATCCACAGTGACTGTAAAGGAAAGAGCGTGGCTCGTGGCCCTGAAGTGGGCCATCTATTTGCGAGCACTGGTAGTGTCACAGCTGGAGCTCTGCAGCAGGATGTTCACCTATTTGTTTCTGGGGAAAAAAAAAAAAAACCCTCAAACCAGAACAATGCGAGGGGAAAGCACCAGCAAGAGAACAGTATGTTCTTTGTAATGCTTTTTCTTTGGGGACATCTATTGCTGGCAATAAGATTAAATCACTGAAACCTTCCCTGAAGCTACATCTGCCACTGCCTACATTTTCCAACCTCAGTAATAAACTAACATTTGCCATTGTTCGTTTCTTCTGGATTTCATTTCTTACAGATTTAACCAGCGCTATTTACCACAAGGCATTCAGCTCTTGCTTAAAGCAGAGACCTATGCCAAGTCCCTAAGAACATTCAGCGCTCCAAAGAATCTGGTTTTAAATTATATCATAAAAAGTAGACGATATTAATACACCAGTTCACACCGAGTTCACGTACTGCTCCATGCCAACGTATAAAACTGATAGGAGCCACAGAAGCCTAAAAAGCTCTAGCCGAGACTAGCCTGAAGTGGTGAACAACACCCTTTTTACCTTTTTATTAGCTGTCTGTGCATTCTGAGCATGGCGGTACTTTTCGTAGCGGGGACGATGGCAGCTATCTCTGTATGGTGGTAGCCCACGGGGTTGTGGCACACAGGGTGTTGCGGGGATTGCTCAGCTGCCCTTTGTCCCCACAGGATGCCATCGTGATCCATGAAGTTTATGAAGAAGGAGCGGCAGCCAGGGATGGCAGGCTGTGGGCCGGAGACCAGATCCTTGAGGTAAGCATGTCTCTGTGTATGTGTCTGTCTCACATAGATTTGCACTCGGTTCGGCATAGCTTTCTTGTGGGGAAAACAGGGATCATTTGTAGGATTGGTACACAAAGCTCTTCTTCCGTCGCTGAGAACGCCCTGACACATTTGTTATTTCCTCGTATATCCATATAAAGTGAAGGCACCAACTGAGAATACATTAAATGTGATTGAACAAGGTAGCTTTCAAACGACATGGATCAGTTGCCGTGTCCAATTGCTTGGCACTACTCAGCCTTCTGCTCCCACACCGAGGCCTGGCTGCAGCTCCCACGCGGGCACCACAACGCCGAGCCTGGCTCTGCCTTCAGCCAGCAGGCTGAGCTGGGAAGGGGTTAAGAACGAGGGGCTGCTCTGCACATGAAGCTTGCGTCAGGCAGCGGTCGGCGCAGCTGCTTACAGTGTCTCGCTGTCAGCTCAGGACAAATTCCCAGCATGGCCATTAAGGCGTTAGTGCGTAGGGTTAGGAAAATAGTGAGGGGTACTTGGGGAGCTGTCTTTACAGCTCTTGCACTGCAAATATTTTTTTTAGCGTTTGGGCTGAATGTTGTTTTCATTTTATAAATAACTGCGCATTAGCAGAGCACGATAATTAGGCAGGGGATAAAAATGGGGAAGGTTAATTAATTCTTCACCGGCCAAACAGGAAAGTGCTAATGTTTGTGTGCCATAATATTGTTATTATTTCAGCTTTTAAAGGCTGTACTAACGAAGCAGAAGGATGACTGAATTAGTTTGAGATTAGTGTGTAAAGCACACATAGATGCCTGTGTCAAGAAAATAATACTGATGTGTACGGAGTTAAGTACAAAAGAATATAATGACGACAGACTTGGTTTAATTATCTTCATGTAAAATTAAGTTAAAACGGTTATAACTTGACATACTTACGGATGCATAGAAATATCTTCCTCGCCTTAAAATCTATTATGTCGTGTAAATGTGTTGAGACTGCATTGTTAAAACAGCTGCAGCCCATGCTAATTCCTACAACATCCAAACGTTGTTAGGTATTGTACTGAGAGACTTGGTTTGGTAGGGACATATTGGTGGTAGGTTGATGGTTGGACTGGGTGATCTTGGAGCTCTTTTCCGACCTAAGGGATGCTATGATTCTATGGTTCCTAACCAGACTTGGAAAATGAAATGGATGTTTTTTTGGTATTGACAGAGAAAAGATGGTTTTGTCAACAGGATATGGGCAAACACTTCAAGGGGTATCCTAGCATGAGGCTCGGAGAAAAGTTAGGAGATTAGATTTCAAGTTGGAGTAGTTTTTTTTCTGGTACTTTAGCATTCAGTCAGAACTTCTTGTCGATCTGATAATATTAAACATTGTCAGGTTATTGTAAGAGAAATGTAATCTAGTGCTCCAAGAGTGGTCTTGTGTGCCATCTATTGGAACAAAGCAAAATAACCATTCAGTGTGTCCTGCCTGGGCTTCCCCATGGCCATTGCTAATGGCTCTGGTTCCTTGTGCCCTTAAGCTGTATGGTGTGACCTAGCCTGGGGGGAGGAACTTCAGCACTGCTGCCTGGAAGGGAAGGAGGGCTGCAGAACTACAGGAAGGCTGAAGGGAGCACATCCGACTTCATCTGGTTGTAAAGTTGTAAGCACTGGTTGAGCCCTCCTGCACTTAGAAAGCAGGATGGGAACCCCCGCAAAGCTCGGGATCCAAAATATTTTGATTGTTTGGATTTAGTCTATACAGCGGCACAACGCGCACCATCTCATTCAGTAGGAAATCAGAGCACTAAATTAGAGTGCCAAGAGGTGTCAGTTTGACAAATTTTTCCAGTCACGCAAGGGTAGGATGTGATGAAAGGATCATTTGTATGTGTTGTTTGGAAAGAAAACTCTGATTGTTTCAGGTGAACGGGATCGATCTGCGGAACGCCAACCATGAAGAAGCCATCACTGCGCTGAGACAGACCCCTCAGAAGGTGCAGTTGGTTGTTTATAGAGACGAAGCTCATTACAAAGATGAAGAAAACTTAGAGATTTTCCATGTAGATATTCAGAAGAAAACAGGCCGAGGACTAGGGCTCAGCATAGCCGGGAAACGGTAAGAGCATCTCTGATCAGAATGCACTGCAAATAAGAAGTACCTTGCTTTTTGCCATATGAACAGCTGTAGGCATTAAATGGAATATGAAATAAAGGAAGAAGTCCTCAAGCAAAAAGATTTCGCATCTGAGTACCTTCAAGCATGTTGTGAGGTTGTGATACTGGCTTCTCTATTAAAGCCAAAGCAGAGCTATGTAACAAAGGCTGCTGTTCCCTCTGGAAAACTCCCAGTTTGCAGCATCATGTCTCACTTTATCATAGAATCATAGAATAGCCCGGGTTGAAAAGGACCACAGTGCTCATCTCCTTCCAACCCCCTGCTATGTGCAGGGTCGCCAACCAGCAGCCCAGGCTGCCCAGAGCCACATCCAGCCTGGCCTTGAATGCCTGCAGGGATGGGTCATCCACAGCCTCCTTGGGCAACCTGTGAGCAGTGCGTCACCATTCACTTTATGAGTGAGCGAGGCTGAGTGAGCACATGCAGAACTGGTAGCTTAATGTTCTGATGGCTTAAATATAGCTGTGGTTGAGCCTGAGAGCCCTAACCATGGCAGTTCTGACTTCAACATGGGGAAAAAATACCTCCTTGTTTCCAAATACTGGGATATGCCTTAGAAAATAGGTTTGTTAGTTAGATCTATATATCATACCCTGTTTCAAAGTGACCAGTTCTAGTGGAAACTAGGAGCCTGGTAAAGAGAGAGACCCCATCCCTCTCAGCTATATCAGTGACTATACAGCACTAGAGAGAGTGGTTCTGTGAATAAAGAGCAGAATCCAAGATACTGTGGAGGGTAACAGCTGCTTAATAAAATGTGACTGTGCTGATGTATTTCTAAACCATTGCTATTAGATCATTCAAGCTAGAGCACTGATAGATTTAATCTTTCATTGCTAGAAGAGATTTACAGGCAAGCACTCATGCAGTGCTGGTGCATGCAAATCTTATAGTTGCTCTTCTCATGCCAAAAAATTGTGTTTTCTCAATTACAAATCATCGTGTCGTTATCCTGACTGCGAATGGTCAGTAAAGTTTCTGCAGCAGTTTGGGGTTTTTGTTATTTTGTTTTTTTTTGTTTTTTTTTTGTTTTTTTTTCCCAAGACCTGGTGATGCTTAACCCAGGTGTTGTGAGCAGATTGTGGGTTGGGTAATTAATTTAGCTTATGTAAATTACCCTACAGATGGTAATCGCAATCTCCGGCCCTCCCTTGATTGCTTCTGCACAAAACTTTCAGTGCTGTTGTTAACTGCTTGACATGTAGGGGTTTCCACCATAGAGGTAACCTTATTTCCTTAGTCCATCCAGCAAGAGCCAGGTATTGGCCAGCAAAGCACTGTGTCCTGCTGCACACAGGATGCCAAATGCCAGCCCCATGCCTTGCAGCCCACACCAGCTCATCCATGGCAAGCCCTGGTAGCTGGGGCTGGGCACAGAGGGCTCCTGTGGTGTGGGGAAGGGAGTCATGATGTGGGGGCTGCAGCTCGTAAATCTGTTCTGCCCCCCAGCTGTGCTCACAAGCCTCGCTGCAGGCAGACAGCCGCAGGGTTGGATTTTCTGCTGCATAACTTGTGCGCAAAACTATAAAAGACTTTTCTGCAGGCTTCTCTGTTTGGGGCCTCCAAGCTTTTAGAGAAGAAACCGAGCTGAACCTTTAGGGGGAATATAAAAATATATACATTTCTAAGGCTGCATAATTCAGATCAGGAACATCAGGGGACGGTTTAACTCCATCTTAGACTGATCCTTGGCTTTTTGTTTGTACAAGTGGTGTTTTTCATGAACCTTTATGGATCGGATGGTCAGACCTAACAGATCAAGGGGAAAGACAGCATTAAATGTAGCAAAACATGCCTTGATTTTACATGCTCATAGATTTTCTTACACTCAAATGGTTGAATGGGGTGTAAAACTCGTTCTTCCTCTGCTCACAGGTTTCTTTTTATGTGTCTTATATGCAAGTAATCTAAATTGGTCTCCCAAAGAATATTGGATTGTGTAATTAGCCATATGCTTCTTGCATTGTTAGAAATGGAAGTGGAGTGTTTATCTCTGACATTGTTAAAGGAGGAGCTGCAGACCTCGATGGAAGATTAATTCAAGGAGATCAGATTTTGTCTGTTAATGGAGAGGATATGAGAAATGCCTCACAAGAGACTGTTGCCACTATACTTAAGGTGAGTACATAATACATTTTAAGAGATGGAATTGCAGTTACTGACGCCGTGCAAGGTAATTATCCTGAAGTGCTATTTACGCATACCCAGGACAGCTCAGACTGATTACAAAGCCAGGAATTTCATCTGAAATTGCCGTGCGAGATTCATTCAGCATCACTTCTTCTTGTATATTTAGAAGTGAAATGATATGAAACGAGGAAACAAAGAGACGCAGCGTTTAGGCACTGATTTGAAAATGCAACTATGAACTTCACATGCTAGAAAAATATTTTGGAACCTGAGAGGCGTACAAATCAGAGCTGCCCTGAAGTAAAATGCCTTTGGCTTCACTATACTAACTTACAGCTATAAAACTACAACTTAAATCCACTCCTACTTAGCATCTCTACGGGGGTGGTTTTATACTTAACACAGCCTGGGAGAATTTTCCTTTCCCTAGTAGAAAGCATGGGGCTGCTCTGTGGGTTTGAGTGGGAGGAGAGGGCACAGGATGCTCTGACCATGGGCACCTGTTGTCAGCTCCCCCATCAGGCTCCCAGGGCTGTCAGCCTGTACTGAGGGGTGATGCCAACGGCGGGAGCATGTAGAAACATTCACATCAACTTCAGCATTGAGGATAAACCTCAGTCCAGAGACAGGTACTTCTGATACACTCCAAATGAAAATGTGAGTGTTTCAAGCATTCAGTACATTGTGGTTTTCTTCATGGGTCTGTGATGCTGAATATGAACATAATTCTCTCCAGGAGAGCATGAAATATCCTATGTTGACTTTAATGCTGTACGTTGTGGTTCTTTCTCCCAAGTGTGCCCAAGGCCTGGTGCATCTCGAGCTGGGGAGGCTGCGAGCCGGATCGTGGCTGTCGTCACGGAAAACAACCCAAAACAGTCAGGTTAGTGACAAATTCATACCTATAAAGTGAAGCTGTGAAGGGCAAGGAACAAGAACAGTGTGCAAGGGGTGTCCATGAGGCTCTGTTCTTCCATAGACATTCAGTGCTGAGGGTGTGGAACAAAATATTTTATCACTCAGCTGAAAAGAAAGCGTCATGTTGTAATGCTGAATAAGTGGAATAATTGGTTAATGATTCCTTTGTTTGGTAGAGGAGGGGTTTTTTTCTGAGGCATACCAAAAATTTGTAATACCTTCCTCAGACACCAATGCCCAGAAATTTTTTAGACCTGCAGAAAATGCTGAAT
Organism: Bambusicola thoracicus; assembly: GCA_002909625.1. Lineage (NCBI taxonomy): Eukaryota > Metazoa > Chordata > Aves > Galliformes > Phasianidae > Bambusicola > Bambusicola thoracicus. Next base: position 4,947 of record PPHD01023302.1, on the reverse strand, counting down.
GCCTTTTCTGCAGCTGTTTTGTCAATCAAAATGAGTTAATGAAACTGAACTGTATCTTTGCCTATCTTGTGGCAGAACCACATGAGAGCTGCTTTACTCTCAAAGAAAACACAGAGCAATTTCCTGCTTCACTTGCTTTTTACCTGAAGCGAGGACAACAATTCATTTTTCAATCAGTGCAGGGCTTTCCCCCTCTCCTCACTTCCTCTAATCCGCTCAGACATTGATACTATTTGTATTAAAGTCTACAGCGAGGGAAAGATGACTTGGAAAAGTTTTTAAAATGGATTCTCCTGCTGAAGACCAGCTGCTTTGCCACCATATTGTAGCTGGGAACATCCTAGAGACAGACAAGCTATGGCTCACAGTGGTGTAATTCCGTGGGGTATTTTGCCCCCTGTCTTATCGGGGGGCATTCTTGGTGGCCTCCTTCCGCTCAGCACTCTGCTGGGATCGAGCCCAGCCTCCATAGATGCTAAAAGAATGGCCTGGAAACAGCAAGAAGAAGCAGTAGGAGGCTTAGGGATATAAGTTAAAGCAGGAAGGACTTCAAGGAAAAAATAATCCTAGTGATCGAGTCAGTAAGAGTAGACCACTTCTTTGATTTTATCCATGAACAACCAAAAATGTGCCAGATCCTGGTCACGTGGCATGATTTCTTTACTTTATAAAAGCCAGCAGCGATCCAGTCTGCCATCTGTGTGGGTAAGTGTCAGGAAGGGCTGAGGAGCTCACAGCCATGTGTGCTAAGCCCAGCTTTAAAACTGTGCCTAAATACCACTAGAGAAACATCAGCGCTGCATGCAGCAGGCAAGGAAAGATGGAACAACAGAGGAAAATGAGAGTGATTGCATTAAGTAAAGGCAGGAGTACGAATGTTACTTGGTGTAGTTGTTTTACAAACAAGAGCAGTGTAAGCAAAAGGTGATGGTTAAAAGTTACTACACCTTGTTATGCAATGCCCAGAGCTGAAGCAAGAGGTGATAATATCTGCCATGATTCTGGGTAGAAGGTAAGCTCAAATGCTAGCAATGCCATCCCCTTTCTTTTGTACCATACCAGGCTTTCTCAAGAACCTGTTAATTTCTGTATTTCATCACGTTAAGAAAAGTCTTGATTGCTGTTCTTCATGCAGAGTCGTTTGAGGGCCTCCATCTCAGTGTTCCAAACTGATGTGGGGATTTGGAAAATGGGTGCTTCGCAGCAAAACAATTCCAAGCGTTATAAAACTCCTGGCAGATAATATGGCGAATCAGCTTGAATGATTTGCACAACTGTGAGCAGTGCTTCAGAGCCCGCTGGGCGAGAGCATCCCGAACTTTTGTCCTCACTTGGCTTTTTTTCTGGTCCGTTGCATACCTTTAACAGCAGAAACATAAGGCTCGTGGTGCAGGACAGTGATTTCTTTCACGCGCCTTGCAAATTGTGTTAACTGACCCATGAATTGGGAACGAGACGTGGAAATTGTGCTCTGCCTGTTGTTCGTCACTGACAGCTGCACGCTGGTCAGTTGGGATGAATGCTGCCAGGGCTTTTGATTCGCCGCCTAATGCATTTAAAGGGAGAGCTCAGGTCTTTGTTTTGTGTCTGGCCTTGGTGAAACCTGTTGTTCAGACGCATTTCCTAAATTGATAATGATGTTTCCTCTGAAGGGGAGTCTGAAGATAAGGCCAGATAAGGAAAAATAGTGCTGGAAATGAACGGCACAGGACTGAGAGCGCGCACAAGCAGCTGCCCGCCAGGTTGTGCCTCCTGTTGGCTGTAAGACGCGGGAGTCTTGTCCTGCACCTGGGCTGCTTTTCTGGAAGTATCTCTGTCAAGTGAAAGGAGCAGGGCTAGTTCCAGGGCCTTCTAATCACACAAAATGTTCAGCAAAGCCTGTAGATGACTGCATGGGAATTATCCCCGCCGTCTGAGAGGAGCTGTCAGATCTCCTGCTGGATGCCTCATGTACGCTCAGCTAACAATGAAGTGTCTGTGGGTCCGTCATGGCAAAGATGCCCACAGCACTCATCCTCACGTTTGGAGGCCAGCTGGCAATAAGCAATGGAGGAGGTTCATCCTGCTTATTCATGACCTCTGCAGCAAACTGCAGAATGGTTGAGGTTGGAAGAGACCTCTGCAGGTCATCTGGTCCAACCCAGAAAGCCTCCCAAAAACAGATCCAAACAGCGTACACATCAGGTGTATATGCTGAAGTGAAGTCCAGTCCTGTAGTACTGTGAGCAGCTCTGCACACATGCCCACAGTACAGGGGCAGATTTGGTAGGTTCCATGTCTTGCAATGAAGGGTTTCCACTCTTGTGGCCAATGTGGTATTTCCAGTCTGGTTGCACAGAACACAGCTGCAGCCGTATGTTGCAGGAGCTGGCTGGTAGTTAACATCTGGGTTTGACTCTCAATTTCTGATTTATGTTTAATTTCAGGTGAACCAACAGAGCACCCACAGCCACTTCCACCCCGCGCTCGCTCCGGTCCTCTCTACCTTGCAGAACTTTGTCAGCACAAAAAGATCCTCAGCAGACGTGTCTCAGAGAAACTCAGGTATGATCTGGATGGATTTGTTGCTTGTTGCTTGCACTGCTCCTTTATTTTTGTGCTGGTTTAATAGCAACGTTGAATACTTGAGTCTGATTTTCCTGCACAACCTCCCCAAAGACATACCACTGATGTTTTAAGACCTGTAACACTTTCCAGCACATGACATTATTTTTACGTCTAGTAGAAGAGTAATGGCTCCTCTATTTTAAATGCAGAATTGCTGTGCCCCCCTGTTCCCCGGCGCCCTTGTTGGAGGCTTAGCACAGGCAAGGTGCTTGTATTAGAACAAGTTTTCTCAGGGAATAAAGCTGCCACCACTTCATTTATATCTTTGTTGCTCTTGAGCGTATAAAAGGGTGTTTTGTAATGAGAAAGTCACAATGCCCAGACTGCAGTTCACACATTTAGTGTGTGCTGAATCTGCAACCTGCAGTAACTTGACGAGGAGCTGTGCATTTGTGTGCTCTGACCCACGTCTGAGACCCATAGCAACCTGTGCTTGTGCCTGACCATGGGCAGAAGACGTTTCTTCTGGCCGTTCACATGCACTCGAGGAGGTGTGCGTGGCTTTTTGGGCAGCCATCCTTACACATTTGGGAAGGGCCCATGCGTGCATGCCCTGATGCAGTGTTCCTGGGGCTTCCTGCAGTGCCGGACCTTGTGCTCTCATCTTGTGTGCTCATAGCAGCTATTGGCACAAGCAGTGTGTGCAGCGGAAGGAAATGCTGCTATATGTTAATGGGAATCGTTAACTTCTGAAAGAGGCTAATGCTGCCTGCCTTGTAAAAGGTTCTTAAGGTAGTTTAATTAAAGCTGGTACAATTAGGGATTATTATAGCACAGCCCAGGACTACACCATAAGCTTTTAGGCTATTTAGTCCCAGTTCAAATGATTCTTTTCAGTGTCTTTTTTTTCTTTCTCTTTTTTTTCCCCTGAATGTTTTGAGTACTTCTAAATGTCCTGTGGCTAGATATATGCCAGCCAGACTTCCTGGCTGTCTATTATTTACTAATACAGCACAAATTAGAACAGGAAATCAATGGAACCTCCACAGTCTGCGTGTCCTACCCTTTGTGGCGGAGACACTGTGATTTATGAATAATAAGGCAATCTTTAATTGAGTGAAATGCACAATAGGGCTTTTCTTCGGGCCGGCAGAGTGGTGCTATTCAATAGATTGCGGTGAGCGGCGGCTGTGCTACAAAGAGCATCACAGCGGCATCCGTCAGGCGGAGTGATTGCATCCGTATTCATCTCTGGGTGAAACAGAAATCCCGTCCTCCTCACGTGAGCAGTGCTGCCTGATTTGGCACAGGAAGGCTCTGCTTCTGCTTGGTGATAACTCTGACTAGGCAGCAAGGGACCATTGTCACTTGACAGTGTTATCTCTTAATTATATTATCTCTTAATTACAGGAGCTAATTGTTTGTTTCTTTATTAGTAGGAGCAGATACGGGCCCAAGGACTGTGGAGATAACAAGGGTCAGTGAGTTATTTTCTATCAATTCAAAAAGCTGACACCTTAGACTGAAGTTGTTAATTTTTATAGTGTTCCTTAGAAGTAAAATTGCATTATTTATGTTTGCCGTGGGCTCTTGAATGTATGCCTATGTGTGGGGGGGTGTGTGTGTATGTCAAACCTACCTATTATTTTCACCATGGCGCATAAATCAAATGGATTAGTTATTCCTGTACCCTAAACATTGGCCTCTCTTAGTGGCTCCAATCACAGATGCTTTTTTGCTTTGTTTCAGGGACCGAATGATGCTCTTGGTATCAGCATAGCAGGAGGGAAGGGGAGTCCATTGGGAGATATTCCCATCTTCATTGCTATGATTCAGGCCAGCGGTGTGGCAGCACGGACCCAAAGACTCAGAGTGAGTAGAAGTGTCTTCTCAGTGCCTTCTTTTCCATCTGCTGTGCGTGTCTCTCTTGGAGAAGGAGCCTCAGGCACTTCTGTATGTGCCATCACTTGGATAATGTCTCATAGACTATCCTGCCTCTTTTTTAAAACAAACTAACGAGCCCTGCTCACATCTTCCCCTTTTGATTGTATTGCAACTTGGGACAATTGCAGTGGTTGCCTACGTGGAAGAGAAACGTTAGGGAAAAGAACATTTGTAAGTAGTCTTTGAGTATGTTTGAGCAAAAGAAATAAACTGGAAGATCTGCAGTGGGTATTCATCCAGCTCAGAGAAAGCAGCAACAAGCAGTCTAGAAACCACAGGCATTCAGGAGACTGCAGGCTGGGCCTCATTTAAAGCTCAAGCAAGGCAGAAACCAGACCAGAGTTTTGCTTGTTTGATGCCAAGGACTGTATAAAGAATTGCAAAAATAAAATGGTTACATCAGATTCATAGGACATGTGGATTTCTAGGAATGACCACAGCGATCATTTATCAGTT
>PPHD01023301.1:0-12511 GCA_002909625.1 Bambusicola thoracicus | reverse complement strand
CTGGGAGGGGGTGGATCCTGGCTCTATCCCTTCCGGTCATTCAGCTGCACTGCATGCACCTGAGCTCCCCTGGGTTGGCCCTGCCTTCCCACCAGCTGCTCAATCACTGCTTCAAGCTGTGACTCAGGATTTCCACTACAACATCTCATTGTGCCCGTGCTATATGTTAAGCCCTTGTAGGTTCATCTCTACTGCCTCCCTTATCCGTGCCAATGTGGGTAATAGAACATTACATATTTACTGGGTCCTGCTATACACATGCTCATTTTACTACCAAGCACCAAAACAAAATGTCCAAATGGTTCACACCAAGTGAGTCACGTCACAGTTTCAACCATTGTCACCACTGATGGTAATGGAGAATTCAGCAGGTTCACTGACCCTCAGCTGATTGCCTTGAGATCTGAGATCACAGGGACATGAGAGGCACCTGCAGCTCTAGAAGGGTCATCCTAGGTCTTTCACAGTTCCTCAATCATCCTCTAAAGCTTCCTCTTCTTACACTGACCTAACCTGTGCTTCCTGACCCAATCTTACCCATAAAGGCACACGTGAATGTAATGAAAGAAGACTCACTAGATGAGCTCCGGAAGCAGCAGAGAAGAGAAAGATTTAAAGAAGTAGAGATTTGAGGACAAAAAGATAAAAAGGAAAAAAAAAAGATTGATAAGAAATCGTGCAAGAAAAACAAAGTTGGGGAGGTCATGTATGGTTTTATAATGAAATGGAAGAAGGAGATGAAAGGTGGATTGCCAAAAGCTCTGTACTGGTCTGCCTCTGCTGTTTATCTTAGTGATAACACTCTAACTGGTATCAACACTTAGATCAGCACTAAATAGATTAGGAACTCCCCACAGGGAGTGTGCAACACAGACACATGCAGAAACTGAGGAAAAGGGGCTCAGGATGAGAACAAAAAAGAGGAAGAATAGGATCCCACTGTGTTAGCAGCCGTGTTCCTTTGTGACTATACGTGCTCAGTAAAGCACTGTTAGCTTTCTTCCCGGTCTTGGAGAGTGGGAAAGTCCATACCTATGCAACCATGACAACAGCACACAAATACAGATTGTCTGCACAGTAAAATATGCACCTTAATAACCAACAAAAGGCCAAAAAAATAGAAGATAAAATAATCCTGTAAGCTTACAGCATGCAACCCTTCAGTCACTGCATCACTGGTATGAAGCTGGCCACCACTATTGGTTTGGAAAAACCTCAGAGGTTAGTTTACATTTTTAGGAACATCTTGCCAATTTTGGTGCATCAAAAAAAGTAAACAACACAGTAAGACTAAGAAGTAATTTCTCTCTGAGCTTTAAAACTACTGATGGTTTTTTTTGTATTAGCATTGTAGCTTCAGACTGACGTAACCCTTAACATCTGAAATAACTGTGTTTATCCATTCACCACCATCTGCTGCCAGAAGAAAAGTGACAAATAACCACTAATACCACTTAGCTTCATTTGAATGCTGTTGGAAAACTAAGAGCCACCTTTCCCAAGGTAGTGACACCACACCAACTGCATCCCCTCAGGCTACTAAAGAGCATCTGTGAAGCCTCAGCACAGGCTCATAATCCCAGTACTAATGTCTGCTCAAATCCAGCAGAACCCAGTGCATCAGGCTGTAAAAACAGCTTGGCATTAGGGAGAGGTCTATAAACCTGGTCAAATACATGTCAGAAAGAATTTAATGTGGAGTCCTGTTGGAACAACTTTGCCGCTCTGTCTGTAATGACTAATTATTACAAATATTTCTATTGTGTTAGCATCTAGAAGCTCCAGGCAAAATCAGGCCCACAGTAAATTTTTATCACACTGAGACAGAATCCCTCCCACAAACATCTCTAGTTGAAAACCTGGCCTATTTCAGCAGAGCCAGGATAAAATCCTGAGCCAAGCAGGTGGCAGAAAGCTACACAACACAGTAAGTCTTCAGGGGAGCTCAGTGCTGGACTTCAGATTTGCACTCCGATGCACCCTCTGGCAAACCACTGTCCTCTACAAGACATAGCTGGTATGTCAGTAGGCTGTTCTCGGTTACAGCAGCTTTACAGAGGGGCAGCACTGTGGCAATACAGGTAATTCTCCCGGGCACATGCAGACAGGTAGCTAATGCCATGTACCCAAACAGCCTTTCACATCACAAGAGTTTCTCAGCAGGGCAGCTCCAGTGTCACTGCAATTATTCTCCATTCTCCTGGTTTGTCTGAAAACTGATGGCACTAACCTCCAGAGCCCTGCATGAGGACTCATGGCTTGGTAGTGAGGAAAAGAAACAACCTGCAGGCCATCAGCTACAGATCAGCCGAGAGAGCTGCATCAAGCCTACCACTTCTCCCATTCTCAGAGAGCTGCAATCTGTGATCACTTTAGAGGTGTAACCTTCTGCTCCTGTTCAAAGTGGGGCCTGCCTTTACTGGGCCACATGTAAAGGCTGATGTGCTACCTTGTGTAACAGAATGAATATTTCAGCTACTGAAGCTGTAATTTTACAGATCAAGCCCTGTTGTCAGCAATCCACCACAAGGTGCTTTACTTTATAGCATCTCTGAACAGTAAGGGTTACCATGGCTTCCAGTCTTCTATAGTACTATTCTTAAAAATCACAGTGTCCACTAAAAATCTACCATCAGTTTCTGTGTTTCTCAAGGGATTGGCAGTTCATGCTTTATGGCAGTAATCACACATTTTTTTCCAACCATTAGTACAATATGCAAACCAGAAAAGGTACCATGCACAAAACTGCACTTACAGTTTTTCAAGTCACCATGATTCATTCTCATGCCTTGTAATCCTTCCAGACAAAAAAATGTGACATCCTTCTCTGTAAAGTAAAGCTAAGCACACAGTGATCATTACTGACTACACGAAGGGCAGATTGTTGTTACTATGACAATACAGTGAAAAAATGAAAGGGTGACTCCTCAATCTGTTCATCCCCTTTTCACTTCACATTTGAGACACAAACTTACTCAAAAGGATCACATCTTGTAAAGAAAGAGAAGGGCTGGAGGGATATACAAGGCATTACTTGCAAGACCAGGAGATTAAAGTTCGGGAGCTCAAGGAGGGATTTTCAAAACAGCTTAGCTTTGGCATAACTATGCTTTTAACACATCAGTGATAAAACTTCAGTTCTCCACAAAGTATGAAATGCTGCCATTTTCCTTGGCAAAAGAGAATTGGCAGCACTGGATTTAAAAGATGCCAAGCAGTTCTGAAGTTGTTTGGTACCAAAAAAAAACCACGTTTTAGAACTTCTTACATGTTTTAATCGCAAAAGCTTGGAGTCTAACAATCGCCTGTCTTGGGAAGACAGAACCCTGCTATATATGTATAATAGACTTCGACTGAGACCTCATAAAATCCTGAGAGCCAGTGACACTAAGTGGGGCCTGTAGCAGTTCTCAGTAGCTTATCCTCTTCTTTTTTTCCCCTCGGCTTTGCAAGGCTAATGCCTGTTTCCACACTTCAGAAAAAAATCTCTGAATGGGAACAGAATGCGATGCTACCCAAGTAGATGGCAAGGGACAAAACAGACGCAGGTTAAGTGAACAACTTGGAAACTAATTCCTTTATCCTCTGTATCCCTGTGAAGTGTTTCCTCTTGCTTTTCAATTCCAGGGCTGAACAAACTGTACCCAGTGCTGAGTCTTTGGGAAAAAAAAGCAGATCTCCAAGATGCAAAAAATACCACCAAAACACACTAAACCAAACCAAGCAAACAAACCAAAAATATCCACATAACTGGGAAAAAAAACAGCAGAGCACTCTCGGCAGCAAGTAGACAACTTAAGGGGTGGTAAAAGTCTTTTAATGGCGATGTAGTAGAGAGAAGATCAAACAGAAATGGATGGAAACAAGGCTCCACTGTTCCCAGCTCTACATCCTACTACACCAAGATGGGAAACCTCAGCCAGCATAAACAGGTATAGCAACTGGGAAGTTTCTGCTTCTGGAATACCAAGACAGTTCTGCCAGTTGCAAACAACTCTGTGCTCAAGCAGCTCTAATAACTGCAGCAAAGCCTCTTTACTTGCACCCAGGTTCACACGTACAGGCAGATTTCAATAAACATGGCCTAAGCAGACAGCTCTGATGCTCTGCAGCCTCAAAAACAGAGGCCACTACTGAGGATGATCCGTAAGCTTGGGTCAAGCAATACCTGTGACCTGTTGTTGCCTAACAAGTTACTTTTGCACAGCACAAAATCCTTAAGCAAAGGCCTCCTTTTCTTCCTCTCTGCAGTTTTCTTCACGCCATTTCCAGCTTCCTGAACAGCCCTTACTGTTTTTTATTTGTTTGTTTAAAATGAAATGAGCCTAAGGCTGTGCTCGGTTTCTGCATATTTTATTTGATCATGCTGTACTTCAAGTATTACATCCCTTCAGTGATGTCAGGTCTCGGCAGCTCTGCTGGAGCTCTAACACACAGAGAGGATAGATTCATCACTTCATGTATTTTCAAAGGAATTTTTCTCTTCTTTCACTGAGAATTATGCAGGAAGCTCAAGCAGAACCTTCATATATTCTGCAGAGACCTTTAATTATAAGTTTCTAGGATGTATCCAGCTACTGTATTGTGCCATCCAAAGTCAAAGCAAGAGAACTTGGTGCCCCCTTGCTCTGCCACTTATACAGTAAATTAGCATTGGATGCCTACTCTAAAGGAATGCATCATCTTTAACCATGGAGTGTGCGTGTTTCCAGATTCATCCATGCAGGTCTCTTGTTCTCACCCTAACCACAGTCTCACTTAGCTTTTCCAATTAAATTAATTAGACCTCATCTACTTGTGATATGAGAACCTTTTAGCTTGACCCCAGTGGGAAGAAAGAAGTTTACCTCACACTGCACAAACTCAGAGGACAAATTTGGCTTTGATACTTTCCTGTACAAAATCAAGAGCCATTCCTGACAGCAGTCATTGTGAATTTACTGCTCAGGCTAAATCCTCATCTTGCCTTGCAGAGCGTATGGATAAAAAGAACACAGCAAACAGAGCAGCCCTTGCTTTGGTGGTCCTCACCTCCAGGCCTGGCGGACAATACCACATCCACTTTGCACATAAACTCCAGCAGCAAGCTCAAAATCCATCTACTTCAGAGAAGAGGAATTGAAGAATGGCTTTGACCATCAGGCCCAGGGGGATCAAGCAAGAAGGTTGCACTTGTTTATTGCTACCTGAACACACTTCTCAACCAAAAACAGTCCTCATACGGGTACACTGATACAAAATTTCAGACCATTGAGTTTGTGTTTCCCTGATATACTATAGAATGTAGAATACAGGTATAGATAAATTGACTATGCTGGTTTAGGCAATATCCAACATATTGTTGAAAATATCCTATGACAAAGCCAATTGCAAGAAACACAAGATGAAAGAAATGCAAAGTGATGTGCTCAAGCAGTTCAGCACCAAAAGCAAAACTAGACTTGAATCCTCAAATCTCATAATGGTGTCTTCCTATTGCACATTGTCATCTCCCCATTAAAGCTCTGCTCCAGTAGTGAAAACAACTTTGCCTCCTTCCTGGTGTTCAGGGCTTTCTCAGTATGATGCCCCATTTGAAGTGAGATTCTAACATAAGCAGAGGTCAGAAATACCTTCTTCCCATTCAGAGAGTAATGGTAAGTTCAAGTAGCGCTTACAAACAGAACTGTCACAATAACAGATCAGAAAAAAAGCATGTCCTGAATGAAGTTAATCTCAGGCTGCAGGCACATTTATCTCCTTTTAAGCTCTATAGCCTTTACTTCTCACTGTGTAAAACATACAGAGCTAAAGCCTATGGTCGTTACCTTCACTTTATCACTAGATCATACAGCTTGTGAAGAGGAATGAGTCAACAAATCACAGACACAGCCAGCACCAAGAAACAAAAGTAGTTTTACCTGTCAAGGCAAACTTCTGTTAAGTTTCTGGTAGCTGGGATGAAGAAAGCTGCAATTCTGGGAGGAGGGGCACATAGTACCTTCAGTATTCTAGCAAAACAACAGGACATTCAAAATGATGGGGGAGGGCGGGGGGAGGGAGGGAACACAATCTAGGAACAAAGTAAAATAAAGAGAAAAGCTGTCTTTCAACTTTAGAAAGTTTCAGCTTCAGTGAGAAACTGCTTCAACTTTGGAGGCAGTAGTAGTCACTTCAACAGCAAGCTGCAGAGAGGCTAATATTAAAGAACCACAGGTTAAGCAAAAATTCCAGGAGCTCTTTGCAAGAGCACGAAAATACAGTAGAACAGGTATCCACATACAGTAAAGAAATCAAGTAATGTCTGTAGGCTACAGAGATGAACTTAGGAAAGGCAAAACACCAAGGAACTATAGGAGAAGCTTAAAAAAATAAATAAATAACAAAAGAAAATGCCCGGACACTGCAGGATACAGAAATGATGCTATTATCCAATGTATGTATCGTTCAAATACACCTTCATTTGTATCAAAAACAAATCTATGTGTGTATTTCAGTTACCCAGTGGCACCAGTTGAAAAGAAGAAAGCTTTGTTCATTCTGATCATCTGAAACTACACAGGAGGCACAGAGACCGTTAGGAAGCTGAATCTCATATTTTAGAGACTGAAGAGCTTTTTGCTTTTGAAAACCTTGGCCTCAGCATTAGAACACATCCTATGCTTTGTACGTAGTATGAGGTGGTGGGCATTCAGTATTTTCTCCTGCTGTTGGGATGACTACAAACACCTTGGTTGCGTGCTTTCAAACTAGCACCATTCCTGAAACCACCCAGTCCATCTCACCCAGTGCTACTGCTGAATTTCTAACAGGCTGAAGGGAGGGACAATATGAGGTTAGCCCAGTGCTTCTAGATTTCACTAGAAATAGCAGCTGTATGGTTCTCTCTCTGAAGAGAGGAACATTCAGTTGCTTTGCATCATACTTGACATCAGCTGACCACCAGCAAGATGAGATGAAGTAGTTAGTATAGGCAATACTTTAACTACATCATAGCCTTTGCCATTTCTAGCATCACTTGGCAGTAAAAAGTCTGGAAGGAAGCTTAACTTATTTATACTGCAGGACAGCCTGAGCAGAGGTTTAAAAAACAAACAACAACAAAAAATATAGGAAATAGAGTTTCATCATTTCTGCTACTTACAAAACTGTTTATTCCACGTTACACATTCACAAATAATATTTCAGTGAAAGGTTTGATGAGCTGTTTTATTTGGATAATTCTAGGCAAATAGTATGCTGCTAGAGGTACCCAATTCCTTACAGGCTCAATTCATTTGGTTGTGAGTTGAAATTACCTGAAATTAATTTCCTTTTTAAATTATTGAAGAATTTCATTCTCTATTTCAAGAGGAAGGACTGCCGATATGGGGATGAGATTCTGCATCTTAGAGGCATAACAAAAAGATGAGCTGTAGCCTTTGGGAACAGAGCACACCTGCAAAAGTAGCATTCACAGCATTCCCCTCACCCACACTTCGCTCACAGCTCTGCTGAGAAGCTTCCTACATCCCTGCAGCCACATAAAATAAATGTTTTTCTTCCACCTTAGACTCTTAATTCATTATTTTTTCTTATTTTGCTTCATAAGGTTTCTTCATTTCACTCCTGCCTCTGCTTGTTGGGTGAGTTTCTTCCGAAAGTTCAGCATTAGCAGTGTTTCCTCAGGAATGGGAAATCTCATCTGCTCTTGCATAGGTTCCCAGACCCTACTGCTCAAAACCTAGAAGCAGTGCTTTTATTAAGAAAAACAAAACTCAGTTGGAAAGTTAGCTGTTTCATTAATAGAAATAAAAACACCGTGGGTTTGGCAGCATTAGAACAGAACTGTGGCTAAAAAGCTTATCTATATAAAGAGTGGGAATGTTATGGAATTACACTGTTGCCATTGCAGAGTCAAATTTCACACTGTGCTGGCTGCTGCATCCAGAGATTAACTATTTTCTCATTATATGCATTTTATGCAGACTCAAGCTGCACCTCTGAGGGGTTTTACTACGAAATACAAGAAACCTTTATTTCCAGTTTATTAGAAAATGTGAATAAATCTAGTTGCTACAATAAATGCAGGGAGAAATAATACTGGTTGGTGAGAGCTAGACATGGCTACAATTCTGGATAAGAAGTAAAATATAAGTTATTCTTGATACCTGAAATAAAACTAAATTTCAGCACGATATCCTGCACGTTAATCTGCAAGAACTGCCAGACCAAGCTTTCCCTGATTCAGTTCCTGATGCTGATAACGTGGCATCTCATCACATCTAGTGGTGGGTTGCTCCACTAGTGAATGAACAGTATAAAATCCTGGGCTGGATTTGAACTTAGCCTCATACTCTTGAAATCCCTCTGGGAGTCCAAAACTACCTGATAAAGTCTCTGACTTTCCCTCAGCTCCAATTGTAGCCATCGAAACATACAGAAATTCGATTCCAATGCAAGTCTATGTTATCTGAAGGCAGTGAAAGCAACTTTTTTTGTTTGGTTGATCATAGCTTTTAACACTCTAGAGATGCCATGCTTGTCTGTGTTTGCAAGGTACACTTTAGCGTACCGAGTTCAGAGATGATGTGTAATAAGTAGGGAAATAATTATTACTTACAAATTAAGATTGAATGATTTTGACCTCAGGGAGAAAAAATATGACCATAAGAGAAAACCTGGTCACAAATGCTGTGATGTAACAACAATCTCAGAGGGCACAATGTCCTTTCTCAGAGTAATTACTTCCCATTCTCATCTGGAGGGAAAAATAATTGATTTATGGTGCTCGATTAATAGGGTTCTACCATACCTGCTATTTCGTATTATGAATACTTAGCAAGCCTTTATGATGAACTTTGTGCTCATTGGTAAAACTCTCTTTGCCCATCCATGAAAAAACAGCCCCATTAGCTATCAGGTAAAGCATGGGAGATGCTATTAGTTTTTATGATAGAAAAACACTTCTTCCACCAGTACATTTGATTTTTCAATTAAGATTTGAAATTCCTCATTGGAAACTATTGCTGCCAGTACTCTTTTAATTAAGCAATATCCAGAATCCCATAATTTCTGTGTTCTGCACATTAAATCAACTGCTCACTTATGTATTTTGTTTATTTCATATTTTCACTTTATGGGCTGGTGCTTCAGAAGAATTCAAATGTGTGGAGCACCACCATAAGAAAAGACAGATAATGCTTTAAGGTTGGTCTTCTAAGCCAGAGCATGGAATTCATTTGACATCAACTGTGTCAAAGGAGGTCTGCATTTTATCTGTATGTAGGATATGGATGTTTGCTATTTTATTACTAGATGAGACTACTGATTTTATTAGGATCATTTTGCAGGTTTTCAGAGAGGATTGCTCGTTTACCAGTATTACTGTTCAGTGCCTTCTGGAAGCTGGTAGGGGGAGCTATTATCACAAAATGTCAAATGTCAATGCAGAGACAGATTTTTCAGACACATCCACTGCAGGACAGAGGTAGATTCAACAAATTTGGTGCCCCATCACTACTGGGACATTCTGACATTCGTTGCAGGGAAAGCAGTAGTGAGACTGCCATGAAGAGAGGGAAGTTTTTCAGTAAAGTGGAGCAGGCTGAATTGACGCTCAGAAACCCTGACAAGTATCACATCTAATTAGTGTGGCTGTGCAAATGATGTAATGAGGCATTTGAGAACGAAACTAATAGCAGCTGGATAAAAGATTACTAATCAGCATGTCTGCCATCTATCAGAGGCCCAAAAGAGGGCTGCACAAGGCACTTCTCTTGTTGTATGCATCAGAAATGTCCAGATATAGAAACACACGCTGAGATAAGACGGTACAAATAAATGTCAGAGTGACCAGTTAAAGGGAGTAGATGAGCAGCTGCAGAGTGCAAAGCTGAGAACAGACAACTCCTTATATCTCTGTTTCACTTTGGACCATGCTGCTTGCGGCTTGGAAAGCCAGCTGCTACTTTGGCATCAGCTTGCCTGGTGTCCAGCTTTACTTCCATTGGCTTGAATATAATCTCTTATTTGCCTAGATAAGTATTACCACTGGAGGTGATAACGAAACTGCCTTGTCCTTTCTTTGTCCCTCTCCAATATATCACCATTATCTTTGTGAGGTGGTATTAAAAACACAGATGGAGGTTTCCACTTTCAGAGTTACGGTTTCAGGCTGTCTGCAAATTTGGGAAGAAATCTTAGACATAGCGCATATTGATTCTTTTTGTTTGTTTTTAGGCTTCCAGCACAGACCTGGGAGCTGGGAACTTTTGCTGTACCTCCTCTAGGTGGTACAGAAACAGTAGTATAATCCCATAACTCCAGAAGCTGGAACCAAACTTGAGCCTAACCACTGGGATGTGAGCATGTCTAAGGATTCAATTTTTCACATATTATTTTACAGCAATTATTTTCACAATTAAAGGAAGCAGAGGATAAAGTATGAACTTTGCACATAAGTCAGCTCAGTGAGGAAAGTGTAATCTGCTGTTTTGCCAGAAATTTCAAAGCAGCAACAGTGTCAGTATTTACTCACTAACCGCAGGAGATGGCCAAAAGCTCAAACAACATCTCATTGCTCCATGAGTCAAAACAGTTCCTAAATTATTTGGTGAGGGAGGAAATATCTCTAGTAATATTAAAGAAATTAGACTAACTCCTATTAGAGTGTGCCCAGTGGGCAACGAACAGACCTAGTTACAGTTATTTAAGGACCTCATTCATACCTAATGATCACAGAGAATAACAATCTCATTGTAAGAGGCAATCAGACAGTTGTTCACTCTTATCTTTTCCGTACGTTTGTAGTTACCAAGAAAGGATCTGTCTTTGATCATTTTTCCTGTGCTGCTCTTTAAGTCATTTCATTAAAAGACCAGAGAGTTTCCTGGATTAATGGCCATTTGTCATTTCCCCAAATCAATTTTGCCTCCAGTCTGTTGAGACTTTACAAACATTTCCACAAATGCTTTTCAGAATTACAGTAGTTAGGAATGTTTGCTCAGAAGAGGTTTTGTCTTTAAAACAACAACAAAACACCAGAACAGCTGCTGGTGGTTTTTTTTGTTGTTGTTGTTGTTTTTTTTTTTTTAAGTTGTATCTTAATTGAATTTTTCATTTTAAAAATGAAAGAAAAATATTGATTGAATTTAGTTTGTCTGCATCTCTGAGAAGTCTTCATTAGTTCAACTTTTCTACTTGAATATTTCTGTTGAATCATCTCCAGAGCCTGGCCTCAGCCCATCTGGTACTCTTGAGGTCTCTACTAGCTCTGTTTCATTTTCTGTCTCCAACAGCTGCTTTTCAGGTTCAATCCTGACCAGTGGACTTTTTTTGGAAAGAGCACCTTATTTCAATATAATAAAAACTCTTTCCTCATAGGGAAGACTTTTCCACCTGCATTGTCTCAAAGAAGCACAGCCATTCTAGTTGTTCGTGAATTAAGTTCTCTCCTTCATATCACTGGAGGGCTGGAGTTTAGCAACTGAGGTCAAGGACAAAATGTGACCACGTAGGCCAGCCACCATGCAGCTGAAACTCTTGCAAATGAGAGATATTTCTCATATATTTATGCAGTCTGGTCTGTGTGAGTGAAGATATCACAGAGTTTGGAGACTATGCAGGCAGTTCCTGCCGCCAACAGGGTAAGATTTTGCATGCTACTGCTAGCAAGTTGTACTGAGACATTGCAAGTTGCCCCGCTAGCCCTTTTTAGTGAGTCCATACTAGAGCTGAAGCTACAAACTCATCACATTCAATATGAATTGACCCTATTGAAAAATGAGGCTTTCAGGGGTTTGCTCAGGGTCAGTAACTGCATTGTGTAAGCCACAATACTGCATTCTGGTCATCTCGTTAGATACCTCCATCCAGTACAACCCAATTTGTAAATGTGGTTGTATTGCTTTGATTTTTAATCTTTTTTAATAGTAATTCACCTAAGTGACTCCCATCCAACTGACAGGCATATGCAAGTCTTACTTTATTTAACTCAGGCACTTCTGTTCAATCACCATTCCATTCTTTTCAATGAAACCTTCCAGAAGTGGGCTGCCCAGGACCCTTGTGATGAAATTGTGGTAATAAATGCCAGTCTTTTTGAAAGATGCCTGAAATGCCTGAATGGCAAGACAGAAGGCAGCAGAGAGCTGCCTTCATAAGAGACCTCCTCAGACCCAAAGTGGTCTAGCTACCAGGCATCTCAATGAAACAATAAATACTACTTTACACAGATCCAAAAAAACAAGTGATCCAAGGAAATGTTCCTCCCAGCTGAATGGGCATTTCCCAGGACTTGTTGATTTTATGACCTCATCTGTACCCTTAGCTCTCAACAAAACAGTGCTGAAAGCTCCTCATTTAAAACAGGCCATAGCAAACAGAGATTTACCATCTATCCAAAGCTTGTATAAATTTACTGCGGGCAAAAGCTCAACAAAAGCTTATAAAAGTGGGACCTGTGGCTTCCAAATTAAGCCCATTTTCTCTAATTAGCCTCCTTTTTCACAGCTTTCCTTTTTCCTCCACTAAAAAAAAAGAAAAAAAAAAA
>PPHD01023300.1:0-12511 GCA_002909625.1 Bambusicola thoracicus | reverse complement strand
GCCAAACCCAGACCTGCTGAAGCAGACAGCTGTCATCATTCTCAAATGAAGTTTTTTTGCAGGTAAACTTTACAACTTACAGCTCAATAATGCAGTCAGCGAGAGACTCACAAACCAAAGAGTTTGCTGACTCCTCAGGGAGCAGTGCAAAGCTGCGCTCTTCTGCCTGAGCAGAGCTCTGACATGAGATGTACGGCCGCTCTGCTGAAGAACTCCCCTGTTACAGGTAACAGATCTCACATTCTTCAAAGAGGATCATTTGAAGAACTATTACCTTCAGTTCTCTATTTCTTGCTCCGACTTTTCCAGCGAACACATAACGGAGTAACAATACAAGTAACAGCTGGAAGCCTTACAGTGTCCCATCCTCACAGCTCCAAACACCAAATGCCTTGCAAAAAGTAACCCACTCTCCTCCCAGTGGCTGCTGGATTTGTGTTCTGTGTGCTCACACAGCAGCACAGGTAGCACGGTGTTATGCACAGACCTGAAGGGCGACTTAAAGGCATTCCCTCCCCAGCCTCACTTCCTCTTCCTTAGAGCTGCTGCTTCTTTTAGAGAAGGAAAAACACCACCTCAGACTTGGCAGGTTTTACTGACTTTCTAATGAGCCCTACAGGAGTGCATCGCTGCTGAGCTGTGAACTTTTGACCAGAGATCAGAAGGTTCAATATTAGAAAAAGAAGCAAAGAATACTTCCAAGCAGAGCAGAGGCATTCACAAGACTCGTGAACATAACGCTTCTCCAGCCTCAGCTGCCTTTGCAAACATGCTGTTCTGTACGTTAGAAAGAGGAGCCTTACTGCTTGCACAACTCTCCTATCAGGAGCCATACAAGACAAATATCAAATCAATTCTTTTAACGAGCTGTTAGTGGGCCCTGCAACATTACCAACAACATGTGCAGAAGACTTCCAACTGTGTAAGAGTTTGGAGAGCAAAGCTATCATTTTCCTAACTCAGAAGTGGGGCACTGTTTGTGTCAGAATTTGTGTGCGCTATAAGTAATGAGGACTTCTTCTTGGGCAAATTCTTTGAACACAAACACTGAACACGTAAAGCAAATTACTCATAACGAGCAGTTAAAAGAAACAACCCAGGATACACAACACAAAGGGGCCAACAGCCGATCTTTCTGTAACGCAGGCCAACACGCTGGCTTTTCCCTTCTATGCTAGAAGACTGCATTGCATAGAAGACAGAAAAACTTCTAACCTCAACGCTAAACCAAATGACCAACTTATTCCAGAGTCACATACTAACTATTGTGCCTCTGAAGACACTCGGGAATACAGGCCCTCAAAAAGCGTAGGTTTGGATATAATCAGTTTCGGTTTTTGTTTTCAAATGGGGCAAGGCTGGAGATGAGAGATCTGGTGGTTGTGACTTTCTTCCTTCTTTTCTCTGACAGTGGTTCCTTACACAGAAGGCTCCAGGAAGACCTCCCCGTCGACTTCCAGTGCTTGAACAGAGCTCACAAGCAGGAGGAGGACTGACCTTTTACATGGTCTGACAGTGATAGGAGAAGGGTGAACGGTCTTAGGAAGAAACTCTTCACTCAGAGGGCAGAGAGGCGCAGGCACTGATGCCCATAGAGTGCGGTGCCCCATCTCTGGATGCACCCAAAGCCAGGCTGAATGGGGCCTGGGGCAGCCTGGTCTGGTATGGGACAACTGCATGAGCTTAAGGTGCCCTCCAACCCAAGTACTCTATGATTCTATGATTTAAGGAGGCAGACAGACCAAGGAGCTCAACAGCAAGGCAGGTCTGGTTCAAAGCTGCAGCTGCAGCACAGGAATGGAAGAAGTCTCCCAACATAAGAGCACTTCACGGGAAGCAGCCCTCCGGCAGCGAAAAGCATTCACACGGAGTCTACGGATCCCACGGAGCTTCCAAGAACAATGGAACGCGCACGCCGGCGGGGAGCCGGGCTCCCCGGTGAGCGCACCCACAGCGCGGCCGGGGCTGCACTGCAGCCGCTGGGACCCTCCGCGTTCCCCGCCCCGCCCCGCCAGCACCGCGCTCCGGCTCCCAGCACCGCCCGATCGCTCTCCGGCGGCAGCGCGGCCCGGGGCGGGCGCGGCACTTTGACAGCTGCCCGCGGGCGGCTCCCGCAGCTCGGCGAGCACGGAGCTCCGCGCCCCTCGCGGGCGCTGTCCAGAAGGTTCCTGAAGCCCGGACGGCCCCGGCCACGGAACGGCGGGCCCGCCCGGCTGCTGAGGCGCGACCCGCGACCCCCGCGCCGCGCATGCGCCCCGCGGCCCCTCACCGTTGCCGGGTGACTCGCCCTCCCCGCCGGCCTCGGCAGCGGCAGGTTCCTCCGCCTCTTCCTACCCCGGGGGCCGGCGCGGGCCTCTCCTCGCCGCTCCGCTCTTCTCGCGGGCCTCCTCCGCCTCTCCTTCCTCCTCTCTCGGTCTCCTGCCGCCGCCGTACGCCGCGGCCGCCACGCTGCCGCCCCGAGCGCCGTCCGTCCCCAGAGCGGCTCCGTCGCACGAAAGCGCCTCCGCCAGCGGGGGGTCCCCAACGGTAGCGGCGGCGGCTGCCGGAAGTGACGCGCTGACTGACAGGTGCAGCGCGCTCCCCCTCCCGCGGGGTCACGTGCTGCGGGGCGGGGAGGGGGCGCGGGGGGGGGCGGGGCGGCGCAGGGGGCGGTGGCTGCGGGCCGTCGGTGCGGAGCTTCGGGCCGGGCGGGAGGGGACGCGGGGACGGCCCCGCAACTCCGGGCTGTGAGATGTGTCCGGAGAACCCGGTGGGGGGGCCCGGGCCGCCCCGTTGGACGTTACTGCCCGCGAGGAGCCTCCCGCAGCGAGGACCGAGCTGCGATTCGCTGCTTTGTCGTTTTTTTTGCCCCTGCGGTGACTCAGCCTTCCTCCTGTCACGGCCCGCGCGGGTCCGGGGTGTCCGGAGTGTGAGCGCTGCTGCCTCCGCCCCGGGCGCCCGTTGTGCCATCGCTCCGCTCCCGCAACCGCACCAAAGCGCTTCCGGTGAATTTGCCGAATTACGGCATCGGAGCAACTGCTCCTACCGTTCCCCGGCACGAGGAGAGGAGAGGAAAAAGAAAAGGAGAGGAAAGAAAAAAGGAAAGAGGAAAGGAGAGGGGAGAGAGGAAAGGAAAGGAGTGGAAAAGGGAAGGAAAAAGGGATGGCCGCACAGACGCGGTGGACGAAGGGCGGAGGGAAGCGCTGCCCCACGAGGTTCTGTGCTGCTGTCTGTCTGCACCCACAGCACTTCCCCACTGGAGCAGCGAATAAAACTCCTCTCGTCGTGACAAAGCTTCTGAATGTGTATTCTGCACCCACGGCTGTGTTCCCTCTGATCCGTTTAGCCTCATCAGCTACAGTGAAGATACTGAATCAGAACAAGCTGGCAATCTTGTGGATGAAACATGGGAGCGAGCGGAGTCCAGCTGGCTCTTGGGCAGATATGTTGGCCAGCTGGCAGGAGTCACACTGCAAGAAATCTGACACAGAAAACACGCAGAGCGAGGAGACAGACAGCAGAGGCAGGCAGGTAGGCAGGCATTGCACAGCACCTGCTGACTGCTTTCGGGTCCGGGACACCGCATTCCCTCCTCTGGCCTGGCTCTGAGTGCACCATTTCATGCCAGCTTACCCTGCCTCCCATCAGGCACACGCAGCGCTCCTTGCAGGGGGCAGCCATATGCAGTCCCAGGCTGCCATTTTAGTCTCTTCTGCTCATTTTGTGTTCTCGCTTCCACTTTCTGAAAGCTCGAGGAGAAACTGGCAGTTGCGGTGCTTTAGCCATGTTAACCAGCAAAAACAGGAGGGAGGAAGGCAGCAACGTGGGGAGCAGCCGCATGGCAACAGCCCCAACACAGCCATGAAAGCACCAGCCTTGCAGACTGATGGCATTGGAGCAGTGTGGCAGCTGCCCCTAGCACTCAGAGCTATTTCAGTGCATATCTTGTACTTTCTGGTAGCACTCTGTAATTTTCCCCCTTACAGGGACTCCAGCACAGCCTGCAACACCCAGCCCTGTTCAAGCAGTCTCAACATGGAGCATGGAGCTCATACAGGCTCATCTATCCCCTCCTAGCCCGCTGGCACAGAGGCATATGCAGCACAGGTACGAGGCTGCAGGCACATTGCATGACATAGGATGTCACCTACACACCAGGATCTGTGACAACAAAGAGCCAATGACAAGGCCGCAGCGTGGAGCTTGCAGGAGAGGGACCCATTCATTCCCCAGCTGCTGCACAGCTCCTCAGGCCAAAGAGCCGGAGTGCCACGGTCAGCCTCCTCCCCGCAAGGAGAGAGCCCTTTCTGCAGCTCGGTGTTACCTCACAAGCACTGCAGCCTGGTTCCAGCAACAGCCCGGAGTCACTCCTCATCAGAAGCAAGTGAAAGAAAACTTGCCTTATCCCAAGGCTTGCATTTATCCCCAGGAAGTGTTCGTTGCTGTGCAGATTCAGTGTGAGCTGATCTATATCACCCAAATACATTTCACAGTGCCATCGCATCATTTGAAGTTTGATAGCACTGCCATGCAGTTCTCTCCCTCCATACTGGGCCATTATCTCAGCAGAAGGGCACGGAAATCTGACGCATAGCAAAGCAAGACATCATCTGCTGTAATACCTTCATATCATGTGCCAGCAGCTTTTACTTGGGGAAGAATTACCCCCACGTCAGCAAACTGTTTGCTCTTGGTTTTAATTGTCTATCTGCAAACAAATCGTTTGATACAGCCTCCTGGACATGGCTGGTCTTAAATGGACCCTATTGACATCTTGCAAAGTATTGACAAAAGAGAGTCCTTTGAACAGCAAAGAAGAATTAGCAAACAGCAACGCTTCCAGCTGGTTGCTCTGCAGAATCCTTTCCTTTCCTGTATGTTTCCTGCAGAAACAGAGCCACGTCCCCAAAAAGGGGTCTTGACTTTGCTCCCCTTTTCCAGCATTGAAAGCTTTCCTAACATCCTCTTTTACGGCACCAGCACAAGGCTCTGTGAGTGATGAAATGAAACTTCAAACGCAACTTCACAAAACTCAGGCAAACAAAGTGAAGGAATCTATTTTCTGGAAGCAGAAACTCCAGCACACAGAAATACATCCATCTTTCTGAAGGCTGTCTGCCATTCCAAGACGTGTATGAGGAGTTTTGCTTTAAGGTTCAGTATCAAAGGCACGTGCTCTACAGAGATGTCAGACATTTCTGCTTGGTTTTGTACCAGAGTTCTGTGATTATAGCATAAGGGTTGTTTTTTTTCCCATGTGTTTGGAAGCTCTGTCTTTAAAGCAGAGGTGCAGGAATACAGGGCAGATGTGTCTACTGAGGCTCGTTCACATTTTAACTGCATGGTTGCAGACTTAGCAGAGAGAATTCTTCCCTTCTTGAAATTCAAGACATTGAAAGGTTAATTCCGTCTTCTCAGTTCCGTTTCCTTCCTTCTGTTCTCCTTCCCACCCCCATCTGTAGACAGCTGAGTTGTTTGAATTTTATGCAAGCTTATATTCATCCGAAGGGAAATATCATTCAGTGTAAGCAGCAGAGAAGGAAAAAATGCACTATTGCACATTTTCATTTTTCAGTTCCAATTTGCTTTCCCCCTTATTCACCAGCCTGGGCAGCAGGCTGACAAACTTGTGCCCTAAAGCGAGCTTCCACTCAAAAGTTAACTTGAATTGAAGCTTCAATGTCCCCATCCCCTTTAAATTCCTCTGCTATGAACCTTCCAGGATCTGCACGTGAGCTGTGGGGCTCCTCAGAGCAGTGGAAGAGCTGCAGTTCAGGTTAGCACAATCTGCCCGCTGCCAACACAATCGGCCTCTGCTGCTCCCGTGTTGTTTCATGGTGTGGTCGCTCACATTCAGAGCATAACAACTGCAGAGGTGACAAACTGAGTGTACAGAGCTCAGATTAACCCCATTATGAAGATATATCCTTAACGAGACTGCAGATGGTTTCTGGTCTTTTGTATATACTTGCAAGGAGCAGCCTTACAGTAGGCATTTAAAACACTTTCATTTAGTCAAATCCTGAAAAAAAACAGCTATTTGCTTTGGATGCTGCAGAAGGAAAGTAGCCTAATATTCTTCCTGTGCATCTCAGAGAAGAAAAGCAGTGCTACAGCATTCATTTGAGCAGGCAACTGATAGCAATGTGGAACTTACTGGTTACTCCCTCTGCATAGAAGAGGTGCTGCTGTTCCTCGTGTCTAGAGACAGAAATAGATATGCATTAAAAACATGTATGTTAGTAAATAGTGTAAGTCATGCTAACCTAGCATTTCTAGAGCAGCATTCATCACCATTTGCCCCGTGGCACGCTGTTGTGACTAATGTGTCACATGCTTCTTTCCCCACCCTTTCTCTGCGAGAGAATCACATGTATGGACATTCTGTATTAATCTTTTCCCTTTCATAATGCACACATATGTCACTGCATTTTGCTGGAGAAGGCAATACCAAAGCCAGTATGCAGCGCTGGAAGACACAGTTTTGGGTCAGCTTTGCAGAAAGCTCTGTTGCACGAATCTCCATCTGATTAAACCTTTAACAATTCACCCCCATAGAGAAGTTTGGAAGTCAAAAAAAGAGGGAGAGAGGAGATTTCTACTCCCACGAGCTCATGTTTTCTCTTTGGGTTGTTTTCTGCTGCAGTAAGACTCCTAGCATAGGCTAACTCCAGAGCTAGTTGGAACACATGGGGTTGGAAAATAGAGCCAGGGCAGAAGGACTGTCCACATCGAGCCTGTCTTCCCCTCCCATCTGCAGCCACCCTTAAGGCCCAGTGTTCCAGAGGAGGAAAACACCTCCGGTAACAATCAAACATGCACTGGTGGACAAGAACCAATTGTTTACACACCGGCAATGCAGGATTACAGCAGACACTGCCAAGGAGACATCACTGCCTTCCCTACGCCCCCAGGACTCATTGTCTCTTAGCCTGGGAACCTGTCTCCGTTCCCAAACATGGATATTTTTTTTGGCAGCAAGATAGAGCAAGCAGCACAAAGGGAACTGAGAAATCCTTCCAGTAAAGCTGTAGTCTCCTTTCTGTTCCTCTAAGGACAGAACCCTCTAAGTGTAGCTTTCAGCACACCCCGTCCTGCCACCCTGCTGGAGGGTGTTTGATTCCTAAAGGAATTGGGGTGCTGGCAGAACCCAGCCCGGCAATTTCAGCCTCACAAAATCAATCTCCTACCTTTACCACCAAAGATACCACAGCGTTTTGAAAATGAAATCACTGTTCTGTTGGAGCGGGTGTGTTATTTCCAGCCAGCTGTGTCAGCGTGTTGGCTCAGCTGCAGCCTCCAATATGCACAACATCTGTTCCCCGACGCGTTCGGATGCTTTGTCCCTGTTGGTCCCACATAGAAATAGATGCAATCTGATTCTCAGTGTCACACACAAGAGAAAGAAACCCCTTCTTCCTGTAGTTGCCCACCTCATCTCTGTGCAGCTCAGCATCTCCCCAGCTCCTCTTGAACCAGAGGTGAGCGCTGCATCCCAAACTGTGGACAGTGCAGACATGGAGCCGACTGAGCCAGGCTGCACCACTGACAGAACTCTGATCATAATGAGCACGGCCACACTGCTGCCCACAGCCCTTTAGGTGCAGACACAGCACAGACAGGTTTGCACGGTGCTGAGCTCAGCGGGACTCAGACCATCCCTGTGCAGTTCAAGCTGAGTCGTGCCATGCAGATGTTCTCCTGTGAGGGTGCTCTGCTCTCCTTCCCCTTGTTCATCATTTTAAGTACACATTGGAGGAAGAGGTCCTTAAATCACGTTCTCAGTGCACACAGATCAGACCCCAAAACACTCTACTTAAGCCTTTGGAAAGTCCCACATCACCTTCCAGGATCTCTCCATCAGCTGCATTTGTCCGTCCAAAGATCTCACAGCTGCCCAGAGGCTCTTGGAGCCACTCGGCTCCCTTAAAGTCAGTAGAGCAACCAAGGAATTCCAGCACGCTATTAATGTTATCCCAGCTTGGACACCTAAAGGCAGCCCTAGGACGTGGCTGGGGATGCCACCTTGTTCTGTTTCCCACAAAGTGTCCCAGCTAAACACAGCCGAGGTCTCCCAGCCATTACAAAGAGATTTTAAACCACATCACTCAGCACCCAGAGTTTGATTTCCTTCTGTGTGCAGGACGTGCAAACACGGCTTCTCACAAAGCCCAGCAGGAAGGTGGGTGTTTCCCCGGGACTGCCTTGCAGTGGGAGGCACCTCCACCAGGGTTTGTAGCTGCCAAACCTGAGAACAAAGGGGAGATTCTTTGTTCCTCCCCCCAGGGCACACGCCTGGCCACCACCAGCTCACGGATGAGCCCTGGGTGGCAGCAGTGCCACCGCCACTGTGCACAGAGCCATCTCCAGCCGGCAGGGGTTGGATGTCTCCCTGAACTCATCACCCACAGCCAAGCACCGGCCCTCAGGTGAACTGCAGACCTCAGCATTGCAGAAGAAGGGCAGGAAACTCAAACACCATCACCCTGGAAAAGGAGGAGATAAAAAAATCAAGCCATATTTTGGCAGTTTTCCGTGCTGGTTTCCCCATTTTCCCTCTCTCGCACATTTTCTGCGGAGGCAATCTGTCCTTTCCCTTAATGCTGAGCAATCCCAGCACAGAACTAATCAATATTAATGGTGATGGGGGGGGGGAGGTGGGAGGAGAGGAGGGATTAACGCGACCTTTTTAAACACGCGCTGCCTCAGACGGTCACCGAGCAGCCGAGGAGAAAGCAGCCAGACGGTAATGCCATGTGCTTTCAGTAGCTTTGCTTTGGCTTCTTTTGATTTTTTTGTCCTGTGAATATCTACTTCTGTTGTCTCAGAGCAGATAGGGATAGAACCAGGTCGCCTTAAGGAAGGAAAAGGTGCCCGCCTGCCAGCAGCCCGTAGGCCGATCCATTCTTGGTGGAACCGCTGCTGAGCTCAGCAGAACAACGCAGGGGATGAATTTTAGCTCGAATTCCTATTAAAAACGGGAACTGGATGAGGGACGGTTTGCCTGCGTGCTTAATGCTGGTGTGCTCTGTGGGTATCTGCTATAATGGGGTCCAATCGGATGCACTGACTCGAGTATTGAGTGCGAGAGCAAACAAAGGACCCTGCGAAGCAGCCCTGCTATTGTCGGGCACAATGCACACAGCAGCTAATCTGCCCTGCTGCAGGGACCCGCTTAGGGCACCGCGCTCAGAATTACAGAGAAAGCCTATTAATGAGAACAAAACCGTGATTGAAACTATTTGTGCGTGTTGGATCCGTGGCTTATTGCAGAACCTGTGGGTATCAGCATTCCTCACAGCAGCGGTTTAGGTCAGGAGGTACCGTGGGTGATTCTTTGTGAGTGCACTGTCTGTATTTAGTTCTGTTTCCGTGTTCAAAATGTGACTTTTAGAAACTGATGCAAAGAAATGTATATTAAATTCTACTCGTGCCTTCCCTCTTCTGCTCCGAGAGCAGCAAGCTGCGGGGAGCAGCCCCAGACTGAGGTGTGAGATCCGTGCTCAGTTTGGGATAAACGTTTTTACTGCATTTCTTCACTTTGGCAGCAGAATTTGCCTTGCAGATGGCTGATGGCACAGCACGAGCTAACAGAGCCGGCTCTGCTTTCCCTTTCTTTGTCAGGACCCACCATGTCTGACAAACCTGATTTTGCAGAAATCGAAACGTTTGATAAGACCAAGCTGAAGAAGACAGAAACCAGAGAGAAAAATCCATTGCCCACCAAAGAAAGTAAGTGCTGGTGGGGCTGTTTGAACTGAGAGCAGAGAGAACGTCAGCCCGTATTGCGGCTAATGGGCAAAATGAATGCTGATCAAAACCGTCCCTGAGTTCGATGGGGACAATGCCAAGACTTGTGCTAAATGTTGAGATTCCAAAGGTAGAAGCAGCTAAAACCAATTGTGCTTTTTGTTTGGAAGTAATCTGATGGTACTGACCCTGCTAAAAGCAGAGGCAATGGGACACACCCGCACAGATGCTCAGGCGGTGGCCCTGGTTTGACTCATCAGAACTGTGGGAATAAAGCAGCAGCAGCAGCCCATCACTGCCAACACTGACCAGGAAACCTCCCTGAGCACAGGGCTGCAGCCCCAGGCTTTTTCCTGCCCCCATACCTGTGCTGTACCAGGATCCAGGTGCTGGCTGCAGTTCCCATTCAGTTTTGGGTGTGAAAATGGCACTTCCCTGCTCCTGGACCAGGCTTTGGGAGCAGCCTCTCTCCGAAGAGCACCACTAACCGCAAAGAGAGCCATTAAATTCATATTCTATCAATTTCTACTTGGGGTGTGTCAGTGCTGGCAGCCATGGGGACACACCATTCCCCCAACAAAGAACCCGCTCTGCCCTGCTTTGTTGAACCTGCTGATGTTTCTCTGTGCTATGAGAGGAAGGTGCAACATCATGAACTGCACCTCAGTATCCAGGCAGACACAGGAATATGTCAGCGTTTTGGGGCAGTCAAATCCAGTGGGGATTTACCACCCCTCAGCCACAGCTGTCTGTGTTGCTCCCAACCCTCGCAGTGCTTATTGACAGTGCTTTTGTTCTCTGTTTCTCTGGCAGCTATCGAACAAGAAAAGCAAAGTGAGAGCACATCCTGAGCGCCAGAGAGATGCTGTGACTGCTGCTTCTCCAGCGGGGTTTGGGCTTCTGTGCTGGGTTTTGTTCTGTTGTTTCCCCTCCCTTCCACCTTCCTCTCAGTGCTCATTGTCCATTTCATTTAGCAAACCCTTCATTCATGCTCCCACAAAGAAGTTTGTTTTGTATTTGTTGAAAATAATTTGTATTCTTCAAATGGAAATTCAAAGTTCTGTACCACCCCCATCACTTGGGAAAAAAAACCAACAACCCACCAACTGCATAAAAATGTTTTCCTAACCCTCCCAACGAACAAGTTTCTTCCATCAGTTGTGTCTGAGACTTTACAAATAGGAGTTGCTGTGTAAATCCTCCAGCAAGGGTAGCTGTGACTGCGGGCAGAGCTCTGCTCTGCAGCACAGGGGATGTGCTGAGCCAGGGGTGTGACGGCGCCTGCTTTCATCCGACCACAACAAATGCAACAGGGCATTGCAGGGGAGCTCCAAAGAGCAAAGCTTACATTCTAACAGCTCTTACCTGTAGAGAAGGGGGTGAATAAGACAGGAAGCTGTCAGCCTGTTCAGTCCTATCCAACAGCAGGTTGGAGGTCTCCAAGACAGACTGATGGCCGGGCTGAGGAAGGACTCCAATTAGGAGCTCAGGTGGGAATGGCTGCAGCTCTCTCACTGGCGTTCCACCCTTGTTAGCCCAGCAGGATCCAATCAGCCTCAGTACAGCCCTCTGCCCACCTGATAGCAAGCACTATGAGAATGCTGGAAGGTGTCTGGGGCAGTGAAGAAAATAAATTCATTATAAAATAATTATTGCATCGATTCTGCGGGATGTGAGACACCTTGGGCAGCAAACAGGCATGCAACAAACCCTCAGAGCAGAGGAGGTACCCTTAAGTCTTCATTACTGGTGGTGCAGAAACACCCTCTCTGGGCTGGGGAGAGCTCAGCAGAAGTCTGCTCCGCTCCCACTCTGCTCTCAGTTATGTGCTATCATGTTAGCTCTGGAATTAGTTTGCAGTCACATCAGGGATATACATGATTAATTTGGGTAGATACACTGCTGCCACCAGGGCTGCAATCTGGTCCTACCTGCAAAGGGAAAGGGGATAACTGAGTGCATATCCCCTCAGCAGGGATGCTGTGCTAATAGCTGTGGGAAGCCCAGCTGGCCTACAGGCTCCAGGGAACAGGAACGAATGGTTGATGTGGAAGGCTCTCATTACTCAGGAGCTGTTTGACAGCTGACACTGAAAGTGAATCACAGGATCTGTAATTAAACAAAAAGAGCAGAGCCACAAAATGGGCAAATTTCCCTAGCAATGAAGGATAAATGGTGACCAAGAGGAGTGTGTTACGTGCAGGACTGGTAACTTCAGGGCTTCATTCACTGCAGTGTTATCCAAAGGGCTAACACTGCAATTTGGGCCACTACTTATCAGTTCAACTCTGCTGCTGCTATTTTCTTATTTTGAGCAAGTTTGTTCTCCTTTGAGGACTGCCTTCCCTTCATACCTCACTTAAATGGGCGGAGGGGGCTGCTGTGCTTCCACCCAAGGGCTGGGAGTTTGGCCTTGGCCAAATATCTGTTGTGATGGCAGTCCGGTGGTGGAGTCAGCATTCAGAGCTGGTACCGAGAGAACAGCCCCTGCTGGCAGCCCGCACTGCTAAGAGCATTCAGACAGATTAACCACTGCTTTCCTGGGCAACAGTTCTGGCAACCAGCACACACCATGACCACGCTCAACATGTGAGCCCGAAGACTAAACTTGCTTTATTTTCTTGTGCCAGGAGACAGCATTCTGCTCCACATGACAATCTCCCTCGTTCCCTGCCAGCTCGGAGCATCTGCCAACTTGCTCAGCACAATGAGTTATAAATCACCCAAAACTCTGCGTGCAGCGGAGCCGAGGGGAAGCACCCACACCCCCCAGGTCCCAAGG
>PPHD01023298.1:0-12513 GCA_002909625.1 Bambusicola thoracicus | reverse complement strand
CCGAAGGAGAGCTCCCGGTCCTGGAGCCCAGGTGCACCGCGCCCCGGCCAGCAGAGATCCCTCCCCTCGGTAAGGTTCAAGCAGAATCTCACATCGGCCCCGAGAAGCTTTCCCCAAACGGCTCAGCCCAGACGGAGAGCAGCTGCGGGGCTCTCCATTAAATCAGCATTTCCCATTCAAAACAGACGAGCGGCTGCTGGAAAGCTCCCCTAATTGCAGCACGCTCCTTAAATACGCCTGGGCTTTGGGCAGCACGTTAAAAGCCACAAGGAAGCAGGCCATATTGCCATTCTGTATTTCCCTGTTACTCAAATTATAGCCGCTGAACGAGATGTCTCAGGGCACCTCGGTGAGGCCGGGTCCCACAGAGCTTCCCAGGGCCATCACTGTCACCCACCTGCAGGCAAACGCTCCCCAGCGGGCAGTGGGTCAGGGCTCCTGCCCAGGCACAGCCCCAAACCGCAGCAGGCACCTCAGCAATGCTGACCCCTGCTAATGCTTCTTCCCCAGGAGAAGGCAATACAAACCCCGCACCGCCCTCCAGGGCTGCTTTTGCAACCTACCGAGCCCTGACCTGCAACGTATCCAGACCGCCAAGGTGCGCACGATGGTGCAATAGCAGCAAACCAGACCACTTCTTGAGATAAAATGGGCTTTTGGGTAGAAAATAGCTGCAAAACAGCCTCCAGCAACTACCATGTTATTGCAGAAAGCGGCAGTCTCAGAGACAAGAGAAAATGTAAGATTTCCACACTCCTGTGTAGGTGGAACTTGTCAAAATGCTCTTTTCACTGCGGAGCGTTCCTGCATTATTCACCTACAGTGGGGCGATAACGCAGCATAAAACCTTTTTCCTCTTCTTTTCAATGCCTTCTGACACCGCTCACTTACCTGGCTGCTGCCCCAGAAAGCAGTGACGCCCAACCCTTTTGCCTATGTACTGCAGGACGTTTTCTCCCCCCTCTCCTAAGCAAGCCTCCCTGCAGTAGCCACTACTGCAGAAGCAGCACTACCATTCCAGACCTTCCCCACACTGCATCCCTGAAAAACCCATTACATTCAACGAGGTAATGTGGTAACACATCACTTAAGGTTTATGTGGATGTTATGTTTTAAAAAGCTTTTTTTTCTTTCTTTCTTTTTAAAGCGGCATGCAGGGACTTTGAGCCCCCACACCAGCTATCCTAGGGCCATTCAACACACAGCTCACATCCACTTTACCAACTTCTGCATTGTTTAGTTAAAGTCAAAAGAAATAATTCCCTTTAAGGCAAAACACCAATGTTTAAACTATGCTCACGCAGAGAACGTCTATCCCCTTACATCCTCCTCCCAGTGAATCACCTCCAAAAAATGCTTACATTCCACCAACACAAGACAGAGACGCACAACTCCTCCAAACGAGGAATGTACTGAAGCCAATCTAATTGCTCTTTAATGGCTTTGTTCCCTTCCTATACCATGGACAGAGACCTACAGACTTTTTCCCCAGCTGCCCTCTATTTGTGACACATCACTGGCACGGAAATCCTGACTGCTGTAGCCTCAACCCCATCTCGGGCTGGGAAAACACAATGGGATTCCCTTTAGGAGTGCTAAAATCTTATCCAGAGGATATCTGCCGTGCAATGCTTCCCATCCCCCCACATCACCCCCTGTATCCCAACATTTTCAAAGCACTCTCACAACACAGACGCTGCAGAAATAGTTTCCTCTCTCATTTTCCTCCGAGCGGTGCTTCTATAGAATACGAGAGACCAGACTTGCTCCTAGGAACATCTGAGCAGGCACCAGGTTTCATTCAAACACAGTTTTATGAGAAAATACCTGACATGTTGTTAAATGTCAGGAATACTTCATTTCCTCTATGCAGTATTCAAAGTTCATACAAAATTTAACGAGAAATGAAAGAGGCCTCTGGTGCAGCTCTAAATGCATTGAACAAAACGTGACCAATTTAATAAAATAAAAGCACACAAGAAATAAGCTGCCATGGGAATATAAACAAGAAATTCCTCGTAAAGAAAGAAAAAGGAGTGCCTAAAGAGGAAAGAGGTGAAGGGCGAAGCAAATCTGCAAGGAGAAGGTCAGGCTGAGCAATGATAAAGTACGTTTAGCCTGGAAAACAAAGGTTGACAGAAAAGCTGGAGTGCTTCCTTTCACTGGCCCTGCCAAAACCTTTTCTAAATCATGGCTTTTCAATCACTTCCTACCTCAGTTCCATCAATTCTCTTCCACAAGCTTCTTTAGCTCTAGTGGCTAAACATACAGAAGGGTTTAGTGTTGCTACTCTCTTGCTGCAAGAAGTCAGCATCAGCCTCTATCACCTTTATTGCTTTACTGTACATCTTAAGTCACATGTTAGTTGCCCCCTTCCCTCACTTTGCTCTCTAAGCAGTTGAGACATAAAGAGCTTCTAATGAGCTCTAAGACCACCTGTTTAAACCTACTTCCCTAAGCATTTTATTTTCAAATACACTTCCTGCACAAAGTGTATACACATATCATAACCCCTCACTGCTATGGGACATTTCTCTCTGCCTGCATACTGTGAAAACAGAACAGGCACATCTGCACAACTCAGCAAGTACTGGACAGAGGGCTGGAAACAGGAGGCCTCCTGAGAGCTCTGCAGCAAACTGGGATTTCTACCTGCTGTAAGAACACGCTGTTTTAATGAAGCTGCTGTGCAGAAATGTCTTGCAGGTGCATTCCCTGCAGCATGAACTGCTCAGAGAGCACAGAGCGCAGACTGCTGCAGAGACTTGAACATGAGTTTCCCACATCCCAAGGCAAACGTCCCAGCAACTTAACAACTGAGAAAGCATCTCCCTCTCCACGGCTCAGTCTCTATTCAACCATATGAACTTCCAGGAGCAGGCAGAGGCTAACTCTGCAGCTCAGAGGTCAGGGAATTCAGCTGGGATGTGGGAAATCTGTGTTCAATTCCCTACTTACCTGATTTAAAGCCTGATCTTGAACTGAAATCTCTCAGAAGGTCAGGGCTGTTATCACAGGGGCATACAGAATGTCTTTTCCCCTCCTCTTTGGTCCAAAAGTACTGACCTGGGTTATAAAACTCTGATGGATCAGAAAAATGAGTAAGAAACAGAAAGAGAATATGTGGGGGAGATGTGGTAAGAAATACAAAGTAAGAGAGGCAGGGGAAATGAAATGAAAGAAACAGAACAGACAATTAGAAAGGCAGAGAGATGTGAAAGGGGAAAAAGGCAGCTACAATCCTATCCTGAAGTGTACTGATTTGTTTCCACCAAATGTGTGATCACAGGCAAATCACTTTAACTCCAAAGAACACACAGCCTTCCTTCTTTTACCTTTTACCTTCTTTTTCTTAGCTATTTTGAAACACAGCCCTTTCCCTAAGAACTAAGACTATCCTCATTTCCCCACTCCTCACATTTTGCACTTCAATCTTTCTCACCTCTTCATGCCCTCAATTGCTTTAATCAATATGCCAGTATTTGGAACACAGAGTTAAAGCCATGCTTGCCCCTCATTTTTTTGCATCAACACCTCAGGAACAAGAGTAACTCCAGCTCACTTTAATCTATGCTTCTTTGGATAGCAAGAGAAAGCCACAATGTAACTTGCTAGCTCCAACAGAAACCCTAAGTTCTCTAAATCTGTACAAAAACCCCCCTCCGCAACGCTTTCAGATGTACCTCAATCCTCA
Organism: Bambusicola thoracicus; assembly: GCA_002909625.1. Taxonomy (NCBI): domain Eukaryota; kingdom Metazoa; phylum Chordata; class Aves; order Galliformes; family Phasianidae; genus Bambusicola; species Bambusicola thoracicus. The sequence continues at coordinate 8,819 of PPHD01023298.1, read as the reverse complement.
AAATCGTGACTTAATTTGAGACTTTTCTGGCTTACCTCAAAAGGTAGTGTGACTGGTGGTGGTGGCTTCTTCAGTTCTTCACATTTTCTCTTTTTACATATCCGGTGACTGGTTTTGCGCTTCCTGCAACAGCTGCATTCTTCACAATTTGTTTTCCGCAGACAGGGCTCACAGACTCCACAACGCCTTCGTTTCTTTTTCTCTAACACAGGGAGCAGAGATGAATATGCAGGAGGGTAACCACCAGCTGGATTTGTAAGAGAGGATGGCCCTGAGGCCTCAACTGTTTGAGTGCTGTTGCTCACGTTGTCCTGAACCAAATTCAAGCTTATTCCAACACTTTCCAGCTGTGATGAATAATCATTCTGCTGCAGTCTCAAGTCAGCTGGCAAATCTGCATTTATGGCTTTTTCTAAGGCAAGAACAGAGATTTCCGTGCTTGAAGGCAACTCTGAAACAAAACCTTCAGAGAATTTTGTGGAGCTCTCACTGGAGATTTTATCGACTGCTCTTTTTTCTATATCTGACGATAAAGTGGGGACATAACCTGAATTCAAAATTAATGTCTCTGCATCAATACATTTAACAAGCTGTTCAATATCCTCCACTTCAACATTGGTTAAAGAGGTATCAGAAACCGGTTCGCTTACTGTAAATATATTTTTTGAGTCTGATTCTGTATTCTCTACTGTACGGCTCAAATCTGAACATGAGTCAAGCTCTTTGTGAATGGGCACAAAATCCACGAGTTTCATGTCGGATTCCACAAGGGAGCTTACACTTTCAAAATGTAAAAGCAAATTTGATCCAGTGGCAGCTTCAGAGTTGGAATGTGAACCAAGGTGTACATTCTCAGACTCCAAATCCCCATCTCCATTTAAGCAGGACTCTGCAAATGAGCTCAAATCTTCTAAACATTCTTGTGAATTTAACTCAGAGGTAACTGTGGGTGCAGAATTTGAGTTGTGTTCTTCACTAGCTAGCACCAGGTCTGACTCTGCTTCAGTGTGGGATTCAGCAAGTGGGACCAACTCTTCTAACAGCACGGCTGAACTGGGGTCTGAGGTATCAATAGAACCAGAGTCAGATTCTTTACTGTTAGGCACCAGGTCGAAGGGAGTCTCTATACACACCTTCGAGGTTGATTCAGCGGTGGTTATGGAATCAGAAGACAGAAGCACCAATGCAGCATCTTCAACAAATGCTTCAGCTGCACTACTTGCATTGAGATTAACGAGTGTCGGCTCACAGGGCAGGTCTTCGTGCTCGTACTCCACCTCTGACACTGCTGTATTGTCATCAGCTACTTGGGTGCTTGGAACAGAGTTCTTCGTTTCAGGTATTTCTCCCTCCTCTTCTTGACCAGTACATGTGGCAGCAGGCTCTTCATCTACACTGGATGGAATATTCTCTACAGGCAGAGAAGCTAATTCATCTTGTGCTAAATTCTGTTCCAACGCTTTTTCAGATGCTTCAACATTTTTTTCTCCTACTACTGCCAGAGCTTGTTCATGCTTTTCCTTTGTTTCTAGCTTTTTTTGTGCTGAAGCTTTTCTGGGTTTTGCAATTGTTGGAGCTTGAGAAAATCTACGGGAGAACGATCGGTTACGCAGAGACATTGTAAAACCATTGATGTTGAAAGCTTCCTGGCTATGAAAGAGGATATTGTCAGCTTTCTCCAAACTCACCCAAGGTGTTCCAGACAAGGTTCTGGTGACACTGCTCCTGAGAAATCTACCTGAAGAGCTCATGATTGGTTTCTTTTCTTGCTGCTTTTTCTTAACATCTTGTGTCGGCTTTTTGCCTTTTCCAGAACTAACAGCTTTTGTGGAAGTCTTTGTGGTTTTCTTTCTCACTTGGCTAGATTTCTTTTTACCCTGGTTAGTTTTTCTTTTGCCTATCTCTTCCTTTTTTGCTAATCTGGAAGGCCTTGCATGGTGAGCCATGTCTGCGGAGTAGTAGAAATGTTACGAGGAGAGATGGAAGAAAATCATGAGCTCTTGAGAGAATTTTTCAACAGAAAACTGCACACTCCCATTGTGGCTCTCTGTAGCGATACAGAGTCAACTCTGAAACAGAAAAAAATAAAATAACATTAATATAGACCTAATTAATGAAGAAAGCATGTATAATAAGCTGACTGTTTAAAAGTACACAGGTAGAAGTTGAAACACCAGTATCAGATATTAGGCTAAATCAGCACAACAGCTTTGATAGTATTAATGAACTGCAAATTTGAAAGCTTGCCTAAATGCCCAGAAAACTTATAAAGAAGTGAACAGAGTTCAAGTGATCATACAGCAATTCATATTTACAATTTTACATCAATTTTGATATGTCTGAACATTCTCAATCCTATTGGTGGTTTGTTAACCACTCCTCCCCTTGGGTAAGGGACAGCTAAAATTTACATCTTCAGATATGCTGTGGAACATAAAGCTACTACTGTATGGTCATTAGGGAAAAAAAAAAAACAACAACAACAACCAATCTGAGTTTAGCTGGTGTTACAGGCACCCATACACCATCACAAGGGCATCTCATCCATAGGCTGCCCATCATGGTACATACCCACGTTAAAACTGGAGAAATAACTATACCTCTCTAAAGACATTTAACCTGTACTCAAGAGGATAACTGGATCAAGGAAGAATTGTCTTTTCAAGTATTATCTCCTGGGATCATGTACAAGCACACTGTACTAGGTTGCAAGCCTTGGTCCTTTCCCGCAATACCAAATGTATTGGGCAAGAAATCGCCTCTGCTTCATGATCATGACTACTACCATATTTGCCATCAACAAAACACCATAATAATTATCCTAAGCTTTTGTCTTCAAATATGATTGTGATGAAAAAGCCTCCAAACTCCCAAACACAACCTGTGCATCTCAGAGTATACAATAGACTCTTCTGGCTCTAGAGAAGTTTTCTGAAAGGTGGGTTGCTGTATGGCAAACAGGTATTGGACCAGAGAAATTATCACATTACAAAGGAGAAATGAAATATAGAGCTTATCCGTGTCCTGGGCTCACAGAAGGGCTCCAACAGAAGTGATCTCCAGATAGAGATCCTTCCTCCTTGGGAGTCAGCCCTTAAATGGGGTATTGGAGGAGTGCAGCCAGGCTCCACCCCTTCCAGTCACTCAGGTGAAATTGCATTCACCTGTGCCCCTGCAGCTGACTCAGCACTCACCTCAGGTGGTCAATCAGAGGTTCAGGCCGTGATTCAACAGTTCCCATACAGTTGCTTTTCTTTGTGGTTTTTGTTTTTTTAATATAAAGAAATTCTGTTAAATACATAGTTTACCTCTAAAGGACATAAAAAAAGAGCTCCTAAAGGAAGAAGAAAAAGGAAGAAGAGTGCTGCTGGGTCCAAACCTTACCACTTTAAAAGGCAAGAGACAGAGAACTCTTTTCCACATGGCCTCAACCCTATGCTGAAGCCAGCAGGGTGATGTCACCAAGGCTGGGCTTACCCACAGCCCGGTCTGAGCTCCACTGAAGGAGGGCAGAGCCCTGCTGATGCAGCCCAGCCTACCTAGCACCTCAGAAACTTATAACACTACCACAGTGCCCAAGTTCAGCTTGTGTCAGGGAAACAATGTCATGGGGCTTGCAAAGGGCAGACTCTGCAAGAACACATCCCCAGACCACAAGAACCCATCTAAGCACAAAGGGTGCAGTATATCTGCCATGCACGGCTGCTGCACAGGACTACCAGCTCCCAGTGCTCCTAGCCAGCATGCTGGCAGCAAACTCATCTCTAACTCTGTCACAGTCACAACACTTGAAAAACCTAACAGTAACTCCCCACTCTCTTCTGAGCAGCTTATTTAAAGCTCCTTGAAGCCCAGCTCATCTGTTCAGCAGTAAGCTGAATGATCCTGTGTACTACAAAATATGAATCACGTATATCATGTGTCTATGTAAACATGCTGTGATCATTCTGTATCTCATCTGCATCTTACAGAAGCATACCAAACTAACATTATTGAGACAGCACTTTTTCCATGCGCTCAAACATCATTTTGGAGTCAGCACTGCAGTACAGCATAAGGCTCAATGCATTTCTAAGGTCACATCAGAAAACGAAGCTAACCACTCACATCAAACAAGCTAATGCCATTGCAGAAGACCTGACCCAGAGAGACTAAATACACGTATATAGCCATCCAAAGTTGCAGGTAATGTTTCAAAGGCCATTTCTGAAAGACCTAAACAGCTCCCACTGAAGTGCTCCACAGAAGTTGGGTTGGACACTGAAATACACAAAATACAAACCCAAAGTTAAAGTAATTTGTGTGCTTTCCTTCCCTTACTCTTCTCTGGAATGGCATGGAGGAAGAGTGATATGGCCATTACCAGTCACTCCAGAAATTGAGCATCAAAGAGGCATCAGTGGCACATTAACAGGTCCATGAAACAGTTGCTGGCAGTCTGCAAAGGGCTGCTCACTTTCTTGTGGTTTTGATGAAACCAGGCTCCAAAGGACAGCCTGGAGGGCTGCAAAGCCAGCTGCAAAAAAGCAGCAGACAGCCCATTGGTAGCCANGAGAGGAAATGCGAGCCACTTTCAGAGACTATAGCCAGGAGAGCAAGGAAGAAAGCAAGCAAATAAGGGCTAGGCAACATGGAAATGTGTGAATCGGGAGGGGAGCAGAAGAGAGAAGATAAAGCTTTTTCTCCTTATCAGCTCTGAAACAGAAGCAGAAGGGTGAGAGAAAACAGGAGGCCAAGAATGGAAACAGCGACTGCAGTTTTGAAGATAACTGAANTTAAGTGACTGGTGCTACATAACAGTGGTAGGAGAGGAAATGCGAGCCACTTTCAGAGACTATAGCCAGGAGAGCAAGGAAGAAAGCAAGCAAATAAGGGCTAGGCAACATGGAAATGTGTGAATCGGGAGGGGAGCAGAAGAGAGAAGATAAAGCTTTTTCTCCTTATCAGCTCTGAAACAGAAGCAGAAGGGTGAGAGAAAACAGGAGGCCAAGAATGGAAACAGCGACTGCAGTTTTGAAGATAACTGAATATGCTTAATGCTTTGCTCGTGCTACTCTTCTACATAAACACTTGGCACTGCCGTTGTAGAAGTTTGGGAAGCATTATTTGCAGAACTACCAATCAGAAGCTTCATTTATAACAATCTTGTAAAACTTTTCTTTAAAATCATGATTATGTGATTAGTCTTTACCTGCATTTCAAGATTTCAACACAGGTGCTTCAAGACTGAAGAAGCAAGACCATCCTGCTTTGTTTTTAACAGAAGCAAAACAACAAAACAAACAAAGAAACAAACAAACAGAAAAACCCACACCTGTCTGGAAGGAATATATAATACTGTGGTAGTACTGGGATGGAAAAGGCCGTTAGCATTTGTCAGAGACAATACAGGGATATATGGAAAACAGTAGCGGCTTTATCCATTTTGTTTCAATTTTGTTGCTGGAAAGAATTTTTCTTTAGAAGAGATCTGGGCAGCAGCTCTCTAAAGGACACATATCTTTTCTTCTTTTCTTTTAATATTGAACTCCAGTTTTATCCATCTGGAACAGAGCAGGTGACCTCCAAGGTGACTGAAGCCTCTTGGGAGAAACACCTGTCAGCAGCAGCGCTTTGCTTCCTGTTAAGGAAACCCCCATATTTCTGATGAGTACCGCTCTGCCACAATAACCACGATTGGTAGACTTAAAAAAAGAAGAAGAAACAAAGTATCTAGTAAAACTAAATCTATGTTGCTGCTGTTATGTTTACTTTGCCACCTCCAGGATCGAAATATTGAGCTTGTAGCTACCTAATATTCGAGATTTGTTTTCTGTAGCACTGTGGAATATTTTACCCTCCCTTTTCCATGTAAAGGGCTGGCAATGACATCCTGTTGATGCCTGCAGCAGTTGCAAATTGCCTCATGTCACTCCTTAAGGAAACTCATAGCTACACCATGTCACATCTCAAAGCAAGAAATCCTATTACCAAAAGGCTTATGTCAACTTCCAGGATTATCGAATACATATCTAATGGGTTAATGCAATAACTTGTCAGTTTTTCTCTCCAGGATGATGAAAACTGACTTCAGTGGTCTCTTCTGAATTCCAAGTCAGATGGGACCCCTCCCCCTCAGTCCCTCCATGAGATCAGAAGACAGGCGTCCCTATAAAGTAACGTGGGTAATAAGTACAGGAGGGTTTGCAGGGAACCGTCCCAGACAGTAACAGTGCATCCTGAAGCTGCTTATGACTTGAGTTGACTTCTCTTCTAATTCATGTGCAAAACCAAAAGCTGGCTGTAAGGCCGGGATCTTAAGTTTTGCTCTCGGTAATAAATCTGGAGCAATCCCCCTGCTATAATCCTCAGCAAATACTGCTAAAAAGCTAATCAAGGGCTAAACCTTTTAGCCCCAGCCAGGTCAAAATTCCAGACAAATTATAATGAGAATCTTGCCTACAAGGCAATGGGGGGATTTAACCCTATGGAATACCTCCAGGAGAAAACAAAAATATTTTTTAAAAATGCTTCTCTTACTTTCATTTTCTTTGCACAGAATTTAAAAAATTAAGGATTTTTCCTTTTCAAAGTGGCACTCATTAAGATTCTGCTTCATAACTGGGTGGAAAACTTACAAGGTGTGTTCTCATAAAATGGTGGCAGCCTTTATCTGACATCATAAAAGAAAGCAAGTGACCCTTAAGAAAAACATCTGCATGGGAAAAAAATCACACAGCTAGGACTAGCAGAGCCTGGTTTCACTGCAGCCAGAATGAACCAATTTAATGCACTTTGTTTCAGTGTTTAAATGTCTTTTTAAAAGTCACTTGAGATTAGCCTGGTGGGGGAACAAGAGCTACAAACTTTCATAAAAGCCATTTTAAATAACAACACACAGGTCCCAAGCAATAGGGGTCACCTTTGACTTAGAAGTTGTCATACAACCTCTTATCTACAGTTTTGAATGGAGAAGCATCTCATTACCAGCAGCAAGTGTTCTACAAGGAAGACACAACAGACACTGGAAGACAGAAACTAGAAAAGCTGACCCTATACAGTGCACAAAATCTTCTTTCAGCCCTCTTGGAACCGTGTCGTATCATCTGGATGTTCTTCCCAGCTGTACTAAAGTCAGCCCGCTTTTCAATCTTGCTCCATGCTCTGCATCTACCGACTGTTCAGTACAACAGTTTGTATATGAAAAGAAGGGAAATGGGTTAAGAGGAGGGAATTAGCTTTAATTTTCCCTCCCCCTTCTTTAATCCTCGAGTATCCATTTGGTTTTGGTTAAGAAATAAAAATGAAACTCAGGACCAGGAACTATTTCACGCACGCTCTCGCAGAGGCTCTCCCTTGGCAGTGCAGCCCACAGTCTGCCGCTCACCGCCACGCAGCCTCTCGGAGCTCTCCTTCTGCAGAAGCACTGCTTCAAACAGGGCTGCAGCCTCGCACACCCTTCAGGAGCTGCTTTGTCTTACTGTGCATACACCTTACACCTTGCTTTCCACGTTCATTGCCACTCCTGAGCGAAATGGACATATTTTATCCACATACATAAAACTCTGACTTAAGACAACACCCTCCAGCAGTTTAACTGCAAACCTGGGGCAGGCTCTGCAAGATGCATCTGGAAAGCAAAGCCCTCTTCCTTCACATGTTCAGCAGGCCACGCACCAAGGCCTTCGCTTCATCCTACTTTTTGTCCCTCCTGACCTCAGAAACCCACCTCTGCTCTGGAGGCAGTAGGTGACTGCCCCCACGTCCTACTTCCCCCACTGCAGGGGGAGCAGAGGGCTGCTGTGAAGCATGCGCTCTGTCTGGCTCACTGAATTCAGCAAGAAGTTTGGGTATCTAGAATATTGCAGCATAATGACTTCAGTATAAACTCCTGAAACCTGCCCGGTGAGTGAAACAGGGAAAAACACCACACAAAAAAAAAAAAAAAAAAAAAGAAGAAAAAAGAAAAAAAAGAAAAGGAAAAGGAAAAAAAAAGCCTTCCTAGTTTAGGGAAAGCTCTATTAGAACAATCAAAAAGAAAAAAAAACAAAGTTGCAAGAAACCATGCATGCTTCAACCACAAAACCAGATTAAACCTCAAGCAAACTACTGGCAGCAGAAACCCATTGTGAAGGCTCGCGCCGCATGTGCAAGCATTGCCCCTTCGAGCCTGGCAAGAGCGTGCCTCTGCTTTAACCTGTTCTGCACAGCCCAACAGTGACCCTAATGGGGAGAAATGCAAAAAAGTAAAAAGATTTAAGTTTAAGTTCTCGAGGTTCATCGAATCAAAACCCTTCCACCACACAGCTCCACATACTTACTAATAAAAATAGCAAGTGAAAACCCCTAAGCTGATCGTATTCCCCCCTTAAATATACTTTTCTGATGCTTTAAACAGTGCCTTCCTTTCTGACAATATCTGACTCCCTTCCTTGAAGGTTTTACCTTTAAAAACAACCCTAACTGGATCACCTTATCTCAAACTCAATTAGAAGAAGGGGGAGGTGGAGGAGAGAACCTTCAGGCAAAGATTAAGCCTGGAAATTTTCAGCCTGAAAGACGTTTCAAAACGTAAGTAACTGAAAATAGGATGGAAATGCTAAGACTGGCTTCAGCAACCACGGATAGCACGACGGCCACGATAAAATACGTGATTGGGATCGGGAATTATTACCCGGCAAAGTTTCTACAGAAGTCCCTGATATCAGCGAGCTCNAAAACGTAAGTAACTGAAAATAGGATGGAAATGCTAAGACTGGCTTCAGCAACCACGGATAGCACGACGGCCACGATAAAATACGTGATTGGGATCGGGAATTATTACCCGGCAAAGTTTCTAC
>PPHD01023296.1:0-12515 GCA_002909625.1 Bambusicola thoracicus | reverse complement strand
AATAAATAAACAGGTTTAAAGAAAAGCTGCAGTCAACACTGTCATGACTGATATCACTGTATGAAAATATTACTTAAATACAAGGAGTTTGTTCTTAAATCCCATTTTTCATAGCAAAGATAGTCTGTCATCCAATGTGTTCTCCAGTTGTCATTCGTAGAACAAATCAAAAGCTATTACAGGCTGTAACTGCCTGTGGTTCCCCAGCACCTCCTGTGGCTAGAAGGCCTTGGGTGAGCAGCACCCGTGATATGAGGGATTTATTTGTATTAGGGAAGCCTGCAGTGTTATTCCTGCTGGTTATGGCTGTACTTAGCAAGGTTAGTAGACAGTAAAATGCAGACTTCTGCCCCATTTCTAGCCCTGTCTGTCAGTATGCATAAATGTTGGTAGAGGGAGTAGTAGAAGATATCTTGTTTTCTACAGTACCTTCTCTAAGAGAACATTACTTTTATTTGTTTATTTGTTTTCTGATTCAGCAGGCAGAACTTTATTCTGGTGCTTTGCAGCTTGTATATGAAATCAGTCATTTTATAAATTGTACAGAAACGATACAAGCTGATGTAAAATCAGTGATGCCAATAAGCTATTTCTTAAGAAGTCTGGCAAATTGTGTTACCTTTGTGAGAGACTTAATTGCATAATCCTCTCATTGGATCAGTCGCGTTTTACTTCACTCCCAAAATTTCAATTACCACCTTCTGCACTGTTTCCTACTGCAGGAAGCACTACATAATTAAATCCTATCCTTGGTCTTGGAAGAACATACAGTGAGTTGGTATACACTGGTTTGGCCATAGTGCTCTACTGCTTTGCTGTGATCATTGTCTGTCTTCGAATTACTGCTTCTACTTTGCCAATTATTTATTTTCTCAGCATTCCCTACCCCAAAATTGCTAGTTAAAGATTGCAGTGATTAGCATTAAGTCCAACCCCTATCTCAGATTCCTACCAAATGCATTATTTTCAGGCCGTAAGCAGTTCTATATACCTATCATAATTCCCACGTGAACACGTATGTTGAATATTCTGGGACCAGCTGTGATTTACAGACCTCTTCTTTCGAATAGCCTCAATTTTCTTCTGGAATGAAAGTAACTGAAACCTTGCACATTTAAATACATTTTATCTTTTTGCATTCTGGAATAATCTTCCTCCCTTTGCATAATGGATAGCAGCCTTAACACATCCCGTTCCTTCAAGTGCTTCAGTTGCTTACAATAAGAATCTCATTTTCACACAAATTCTATGGCAGGGCAACCTGACGGACCTAAACTCAATGAAAATTACATAAAATTGAAAGAGAGCAGATGCCATTGTAAGTGATGACAGGGTAGCACTCTTACTATCATCTACTTTGCATAATCACGTTAGCAACAAAGCCAGTTAGTGCATTTGACAGCTTTTCCCAGCAAGCTGTGACTGTAAGCTTTTTGGAAGGAGACAGAACTTCTTCTCCTATTTAGGATTTCTCAATTGCCTCAGCCATTCACGCTGGTTTTATGTTCCTTGACACAATATCAGAGGTAAAGTACCATATTTAAGCAATTTTCTAAATAATAAGAAGGCCCCAGTTTCCTTCATGATCTGTAACTCTATCATTAAGCTCTGTGATAAATTTACAAAAATGATCTATTTGGTTTTATCTTGTGTGTATAAGGCATACATTTAAAAGCTCAGCTATTCTTTGCATCTTGGAGCAATGATGTCAGACATGGGAGACTAAGCTTAGGCTGGCTTTGGATCCCACCTACACGCGCTGGTGCTACTGACTCATCCTGCAGTTCAGGTAAGAGTAATCAAATACCTCATTCTCTTACCTCATTCATAAAGCTTGCACTTTTCTTACATTCCCATTAGAAAAATACCTCCTGTCCAAAAGAAACGCTGATACAGAATGCACTGATATCTGTGGGTGCCCTTCTCCTGGTTTCAGGAGACTTTAGACCAGCCCTTAGGAAGGCATTAGGAATGGGAGATAAAGGAGTAGTGTTTGCTACACATTGTCCTCATACCATTGGAGGAGAAAAGTAATTTAAGAATTTCCTAGGCAACATGGAGCTTTGTGATTCCCTCAACCATTTTGCATTTAGCTGTAAATCTCAGGCCCTGGAGGTCACTGAGCGTACAAGAGATAGTACTGTATGGGCAAAGAATTAGAGAGGATAAAAATCTCCTTTTTTTCTAATCTTCCTTCACTGGCTAGTTTTCTTATTGGCCAAGGTCCCTCTGTCTGTCTGGATGAGATAATGGCAAAGCTGACCCTTCTTCCACACAGTATCAGTACATTCATTAACTACTAACATCATCCTGGTTGAAGGATGTTTTGTGAACTCACAAACCTCACATCAGCTATCTGTGCGTTTGTATTTTAGGGACCGTACATCTGTGAAGGAAAATGCGATGTCTTTCATTTACATTCATGAAATTTACACTCAGAGCTAGCTCCAGGTGTTTCAGAACACAGCTCTTTTCCCAGCTCTCTTTGCTGCTAAGAGATAACAAAACCTGAAAGAAACAGTTGATTTTTGTTGTTAGTTTTCAACAACTTCAGAGACACTAAATTAGGCCCTAGGTTTACCAGCACTCCCAGAATGGGAATTATTTAATCAATTTCTGACTTGCAGAAGTTCTTCTTTTCTTATTCGCTATTAGAAGCAAATGAAACTTCATTTAGAATCTCTACACATCTTGCCATATAATAGAGCACAGCGTACTTCAAGAAAATAAGAAGAATAAAGAAAAGCCAATGTTGCTATAACAGTAGGGAATTTGGGGCTCAGGTGAACCATAATGGGTTCGATTAACATTGCACAACAGAATTCTGAATTTCTCCTGCAATGATGATAAATATTTACAAGATGAAAAGAAAGGCTTTATTCCCAGGGTTTTTTTTATTCTCCTTGGAAGCCATTACCTGAAGTTCTTTCTACCTTTGGTGATGTTAAACATAATCACCACAATTTTTCAATCCAGTGACTAAGCCACCACTAGAAAATATTTACAACTGTGGTAATTTTAGAATAGAACATATGTCTGCTAACGTTTTTTGATGCTTATAGCGGAAGAGTTGTATGCCCTTAGAAATATCACCTGGCCTTGGTCAGAGGGTGAAATCATCCAGCTCTGCTGAGCACAAGAGCCTTCCACAAAACCTGCTTATCAGCTGAACTTCTCTGAAATTCCCTTTTTAATCTGCCATTTTTCCCCCGTATCTGGATCTGCAGTTGTTCGTTTTATTTCTTAATCCAAAGGCCAAATGCTCAACAGCCAAAAAGGAGAAAGATCTAAAATGAGGAGTGGAAAAAATAAGGTTTGCAGCAAATTTAAAATGCTGGGTCATTTACTGCCTTTGTTAAAGGATCCCCTACAAACTGCTCTTATAATTGGCATTTTTTTTATGGGAAGAATTTTCCTCAGTGTTAGAACATGAATGTAGAGTTAGCCCTGGGACTAACATGACTGCTGTTACTGACTTTCATCCTCAGAGGTGATTTTGATGTTACTCTCATTTCAGAAGTTCTAGTCTGGTACAGAACATTTTATCTGCTACTGCCTTTCTGACAGTGTCCAGCTATGATGATCTGTGGTGGCTTTCCAAGAAGGGCACAGCACAAAATGGCAGTTTCTCCCCATTTTGTGTATAGGAGCTTTTGAAGTTGTTTTAAAGATTCTTTCTGCTACATTCATTTAACTTATTTCCATTTAAAGGGAATCTAATTAATTCCATCTGAATATTCCCCATAATCAAAGGTGGTGTATGGCTGTATGGCAAACAGGTATAGGATTGATTATGCTGTTACAAAGTAGAAGTGAAATAAAGATTGTACCTGTGTCCTGGGCTTGCTGAAAGGTTCCCAGAGAGAGGATCTCCAGATAGAGATCCTTCCTCCTGGGGAGTCAGCCCTTAAATGGGGTCTCGGAGTGACCTTCCTGTCACTCAGGTGAAACTGTGTTCACCTGTGCCCCTGCAGCTGACTCAACGCTCACCTCAGGTGGTCAATCAGAGGTTCAGGCCGTGATTCAACAGTTCCCATACAGATGGGTTGTTGGGGGCATCTTTCTGTCCTTAGTAAAAGGTGTTCAGCTGGTTCTGTACCTATGTATGGAAATGTCCTCAGGTAGGAATGGCAGGCAGTGCTGATGTTCTTTCCTCTACACCTGCAGTCGGAATCTGAGAACAGAATAATAATAATAATAATAATAATAATAATATGCACTCAGTACTTCAAATATTTTTTAAGTTACTCTTCTTTGGGTCAGCTTAGCTGGGTTGCTAAGAAAAATAATCCTCTTTTGTTTTCTGTTTTACCTTTTATCGCTACCTTTCACTTTAGTGTATTAACTTATTTCTGTGTCTTCATGGGATTATTTCTAAGTTGTTCAAATTCAGAACGGTTTCTGTTTGCTCTCACCACGACCAAGGCAGACGTATGCAAAACTGTGCTCTTCTAATCAGTTTTATTGCATAGAATTGCTGATTAGTTGGCTTTGTTCTTGTTTTCCAGCCTAATTTATAAAGCTAATTCTAACAACAGCTTTTTGAAACTTCTGACTCCAGTACAAATAAAGTTCAGATTCATAATAGAAATCTCAATAATGAACACGTTTCCAGAAAATACATTTAAAAATCACAGTCTTACTGGCACAGTGAATACACTATATGTGCTTCTCTCTTTACTCTTTTGTTAAAAACATACAGCCCATTAATCAACAGACAATTGAACATGATGATGCTCTTGTGTTTTATGACACTGAACTTAATGAAGGAAATTCGGTGACTGGAATTTCTCCTGATTCATGCTAGTGCAAACAGAAAGAGACGCTGTGTCTATGTGGCAGTACAGTTCATACCTTACAGGCACGTATTTTACACAACGCTTTCTTTTGTCTTCAGTTTGGAAGAAGAATTGCTATTTACATTGCAAAAAAAACCCCCACCGATCATTTAAGATAATGTAATTTTAAAACGATGCAACCTATTATAACTAGAGGGCAGCTGAGGGAAAAAGCTTTTCATTATGACTATTATTGCATTGTGAGTCTGAATTTTTTCCTCAATTTACTGTTGAATTGAGTCTTCTGCCAGGAGATACAATATTATGCTCGTTTTTCTCTTTAGAACATTAATGGAAGTTTATTACTGACGTAACTGAGATCAAGCATCAGATATCAAATGGATGTTGCTTGATGGAAGAGATGCCTTTTTTGCTGCTTTATGAGCTCTGTTGATGTCAAAAACTGAAAACCTGAATGTTCTTCGGAATAATGATTACGAGCATTTTTCTGCATTTGCATTCAGCTTCAGAACGTAAACACTCTGTAATCCACATGGCCTGACCCAGTGTTTACATGGGTTTCAGAGCTCACATGACTTAGAAATTCATTCCTCATAGGAAATGAGGGCAACCAAAGCTTAATGCAGGCTGATTACTCCTCTTCTTCCTGCTCCCCGACGATTTCTTCCTTCTTTCAAAATTCACAATTTTAATTTAGTGAGTAATTAAACATAGCTCTGACTTCATAATGTAAAAGTGGCTTTCTTTTAAGAATGCTATGGCTGCTAAGATGGTAATGGGTGCTGGATACCGGCAGACCTGAATTTCAGTGCATTCTAAAGTTTTCACAACATTTCTTTCCTTCTCTGACACGGTATCTCTCCTGACAGAGAAATTAGCACTAGCAGCACCAATTGCAGAGCTTTACAGTTATTTGCACTTGTCCCTTCTGTGGTATTGCTGTGTATGATAGAGCAAAGGAGCAATATCTTCTAGTCTGAATGTTTTAGTTCTCTAACCTTTTCACAGGTGACCACTGCCCCACTCTGAGGACAAGAGCTGTTAAATCACTCCTTTACTTTTTTTTTTAGCATACATTTTTATGTCTTCAGTCTCCATCCCCTCTGGCTTACACACACAGATACAGTTATTCATTGATTTTAAGGGATGAGGTTGAAGTGCAAATGGTAATGGGGGTAGAAATCACCCCAGGGTTGTTGGGAGCTTCATTTACTGGAGTTATGCTCTGGTTTATATTCTTATTAGAATAGATTTTAGTAATGCAGGCTGAATTTGGACTCCAATTTCTTCAACATCAGGAAGTGCCATTATTGACTGTAATCATAGCTGGAAAATATTTGGCTTCATGGTGTTTAATTGGAACTGCCTGCGACTGCTGTTTTACAAACAAAACACTTATTTTTAGTGTCCTTTATTGCATTAGCAATCATTTGGAAACAGCCTCGGAGGTGTAATTGCTTCCGTAGCAGCAGGCTTTGCAGTATTGAGTGTTACCTGCCTCTGGACTGACTCCTCACACCTTGCCCTGGCTGATGGATACAGCTGCGACTTCCGCAAACTTGGAGGTGACAGCTGCGCCTTCCTGCTGCATACTGAATGTGATACCTTATAAAAAAGGGCATTAGAGGTCCTACTGGAAGGAGCAGGATCTGGGTTCTGAGTTGTATTTCTTCTTCCAGTCTTCTTTCCATTTTGCACACTGCAATCACAATGGATTTTATCCCTGGTCCTGCTGGACTGTTGCTGTTTTACAACAAACGAGTCATAGACTACAGAAACATCCTTACAGGATTTTAAAATAAATTGTACTAATTAAAAATTCATAACAACAGAGTAATATAGGAGTTTCAAATGCTCCATGGATAAGAACGTCTCCGTATTGTATAATTGAGCAAACAGGAAAAACACGCAACTGCCTTTTTAATACCACACCAAGTATTCAAGTGAGACGGGATTCAGATATTCCCACACCCCCCATTTTCATTCTTGCATCTCCTCCATTTCTTTGCTGAGAACACAGTGTTTCTGTTTCAATTACAAATCCCTCACAGACATGGATTTTGCATTCTCTGTTCCTATGGCTAACAAACCATATCCCAGCATCCATACGAGTCAGACAGACACATAGCGCCCAGTAACAAGTTCAGTATGCAGAGGGAAAGGACGAAGTGCTGTGTCTAGATGTGCTGTGAAAACAGCAGGCTTTAATGACAGTAACTTTTTGCTGGAAGCTCAGTAGGCAAATCTAAAGCCCTGGCATGGCAACAGTCATTCTTCATTTGCTTTCCCACATCCGAATGGCTGAGGTACTGGTACTGTGGAGTCAGGGACAGCAGCTCTGTGTGTGGCAGTGGGATCCTGGTGGGCAGCAGGAAGATGAATGATAAAAGTGTTTCCAGTTCAGGTGCCTGGAGATGGACACCAGGAGGAAGCTTTGCTCAGGCTGGGCACCTGGGCTCTGACAGCAATTGCTGACTTCACATAAAATGAGGGTTTTGGCAAGCAACTCATGAAAATCATCGAATCCAAGTCTACTTTATTATTCCCTTAATGACGAGCAAGATAAGTGCTGCTCATCAGGCTAAGTGGGCAGTTAACATCATTTGTTTTTATTGTGTTGTCTGACACTGGTGATTTGTATCTACATTTGCACTGCCATCAGGGCTGGAACAGAAATGCTGGTGACGCTTTGTAATGTTAGGCAGCTAGCACTGATATGAGCACGATACGCCAAATCTCAAAAGGAGCCACATCACATCCAAGTTTGGGATCAAAACCTTAGTAAAACTGTTGATCAGACTGTTTACAAGGAAGGTGTCTGCGGATTAGGTGCTTTTGTTTACCAGCCAGATGGCAGGGGGCATTTCTGCGTATGTTTCTAAAAGCAGGCACAGTGTGGTACCTACTAATTTGGGCACTTCCCTTCAGAAAGTCCTCTAATTCCAGTCCTAATAGTTCCTGCGATGGATTAGTGATGTGGCACTGAGCAAGAGGAACCCACGCTAATTTAGAGAGGGAAATTTGTTACTTGGTCATTTCCTTTTTCTGAGCCCTCTAGGTAGAGAACAATGCCTGGGAGGGCAAGATATTTTAAGCACTCGGGTCTCTTGAAGCCAAATGGTTTGAAAGCAGTCTGAAGGTTACCCAGAACCTGGCTGGTACTTACCTGAGCAAGCCAGCAGCCTATGAACAGACAGCCATGGCTGGAGAGATTTTCTGCTTTTCTAAAAGAATCCAACCCTGTAAAGGCAGTAACCTCCATAATATCTTCTGAAGTAAGACTTATTCATTTAATCTTCAAGTCTGGATGTTTTGCAAAGCAAATATTCATTAGGGCAGTTGAGGCATAGATATAAATGTTCTTGAGCTGTAGAAGTTGGCAAGAACTATAACTTCAGAAGAAAAAAAGAAAAACAAGAAAACACTGCTAGTCATTGTTCCTGTTCTGCTTTTATTTTTAGTCTGATCCTATGTTTCATTCCATATTCACATGGATGCTTGAATCACTGTATAGAGTACAGGAATAAGAAATTAATCACACTGCCAATTAATTTGCCAAGAAACTTATTCAAAATTTTGCTTAAGTGCAGTAAGTTTTGTAAATCTAATATAGAAGCTCACCAGGTGTCCATTATTTAAATCTGAAGGACTCTCATGAAATCTGCTAAGTTAATTCTACAGTGAGGTTTCCATGCTGAATTTCAAGGCCTGGGGCAATCAAGAAAGCTATATTTTATTTCATTAGTCTACTGAGATAGGATATATTTGTAAAACTGAATTAAACAGACTGAAGAGCTCTAGTCAAATGCCCTGGCAGGAACTAGAATATTGGCTATTATTACACATGTGTATGTATCTATAATTCTGCTTTTCCAACAGCAGTATGACTCACTGCATCTGCCTGTGATACCTAGGAGGCAGAGCTTCCTGTGTGCACTGAGTACTGTCTCTGTCAGCTCTCCTACAGCTTTCCTGATTCTTTTTTGCCCTGGGTCCTACTAACTGTGTTCACCTGCCTTACAAACCAGGGTTCTGGGATGGAGCTCTGGATTACCTGCATCTTTCCCACCTGCACATCATAACCCCGGAAATATCCTTGTTCTGTCTGTTAATGATGAGGTTCATCCTGCCCTCAGTCCCAGCAGATACGATTACCTTTACAAAACAGTATTTCCACTCAGTAAATCCCATTTAACCAAGCAGTATTAAATAAAGAAGTAGGAACATCTAAAAATGAAATTACAATCAACCTTTTTCCTTCTCCACCTCCTTCCCCCCAGCAGAGGAGTGAAACAACACTTAGAATAGCCCTGGAAAACACAGCCAGTTTTATTGGGGCAGAAAACCCACAGGAAAGATAGAACATTTGGATAATAAGGCAGATGGTGTTTTCCCAGCTCGGAGGGTCCCTGCCCAGCCCGCTGTACTCAAGGCATTCCAAGGCATTTTTTTCACTTTCTTCCAAAGCAGCTGGTACTGCTGCTGCTGGTGAAAGAGAGTGGAGTAAATGGACCTTGGGGGTGATCCAACCTGGCAGTTTTCACATTTTTGAGAGATACAATTACGAAATCAGAGCACAGGTGTCAGAGAGAGGGCCGCGTGGCTCTACCTACATCTTGAAAATGTACACAATCTTGGCAGGGTTTCCTGTATGCAGAAGGCCAGACAGGGGTGGGTGCTACACATGGCCAACAAAAGAGCAGATGATGTGTGGTGTGAACTCCATGGAAACCCATCATTCTTGGAAAAAGCATACAGCTGCATCCTCTATGTCACTGTCATCTCCAGATTTTGAGGCTTTAGAATATGTCCCTCTACTTCCCCCTCCTCTGCAAGAGACAGAAAAAATGCTTCTTTGCATTTATTTCTCACTGTGCCAAGATCCTAAAGTGTCTGGTGTGCTAAAAACACTTAATAGCGCAGAGCAGAGCCGGCTGCCTTCCATTCTTTCAATGTGCTGACAGCTCACTTCGGAAAGTTTTAACTGTAGAAATGAAGCAATTTGTCTGCAGCCTGTGATTATTATTTTTATTATTTAGCTTCACAGAGTGATTCAGAGTAAAAAGTGGTTCAGAGTTGGAGGCTTGGGAGAAAACAGGTATTTTCTGCGAGCTTAGGAAAGCATATATGGCTTTTGTTGAGTTGATGTCATTGCTCAGCTGACCCCACTTGGATGGCAGATCTCAGGGCGCAGCACAATAGCAGTCTGCTTGCACTCTGTACCAGAGGATCAGCAAGAAAGTTACAGGTATTTTTGGGCTACTTGAGATAGCTTCCTCTCCCATTCCCACCCCCTTGCCTACACAGTTTTTGAGCAGTTAGCTGTACAGAGGGAAGTTCTTTTCATGCAGTTCAGTTTGTCACAGAAGCCGTGTCAGAAGGAGACTGCCTTTTTATTTTTCAGACCAGGCACATTTCAAGGGTAACTTTCAGAGGGTCAGTCCAATGAATGGTATCTGCCAATGAATTGAGGATGTTCAGATGACTGCTAGCCCTTCTGAGGGGGTAGTAACCTTTGTGAGTGAATGTGCTGCTCCAAATCAGAGACTGCCAGCTACTGAGATACTGGATATACATTTGGGGGCTTCAGAGTTTTTGTGTCAGCTGCCTCATGCCCCTGTCTGCCTGGAAACTGACCCATCACTGGCTTTTTTAAATTGTATTATTATTTAGCAATAATCTGCCCCTCTCTTTGCTGTGTATCACAGCAAAACCCAGGGACAGTCTGCACTGCAGCAATAGCTCAGAGTAACACCTGAACGGAGTGGCAGTTGTAAGGGACTATGGCAGTACTTCGCCTGTCGGGAATGATTGC
This sequence comes from Bambusicola thoracicus, assembly GCA_002909625.1. NCBI lineage: Eukaryota > Metazoa > Chordata > Aves > Galliformes > Phasianidae > Bambusicola > Bambusicola thoracicus. The sequence continues at coordinate 1,901 of PPHD01023296.1, read as the reverse complement.
TGCCCCAAGAGAAGGAGTAGGAATAACCCTCTAGAATAAGCTGAAGTGTCCCAGCACACCTCTCTCTGGGACTGAGCTTTCTTTCCTGGGTTTTAAACCATTATAAACTATGGATTATACATTTTTCTGTTTCTACAGAGACAAAAGTTTTGTATTTAGTTCAGTATCTGATTCCTGTGCTTTTGAGAGACTTTCTGTGTTGTGTGACAAATTCAATCAATGTGATGCTATTTTTCCAGCTACTGCACTTCTTTTTCCCCGTCTTCTGCTGTGGCACTCTTGATATTTGGGATAGACTTTACAGAAGGCTAAAATGCCCTCTCCTCCATTTATTTTTCATCTTTCTGCTTTTGCCAGCTCCACAAAATACCCTGATGATGTTTCTGCCTTCTTTTTTTTTTTTTTTTTTTTTTTGCCATTAACAGCTATATTTTGTGACAAGAGCAATAGCTGAACTCAGCATGCAAAATTTTGCTGTTATTTTAAATAACCATCTGCTCTCCCCAGAGTCTGCTACCTCATCCTTAATTCCTTTATTTTTTGGATGTTTATTTTGATTAGGCTTGTCACGTGGTGCTATAAGGAAATCTTGTTTCGCTTCACACGCTGCTGCCATCTTGATACAGAGAACTGGCTGACGATCAAAATTATGTTATTTTGTTCCATCTTTCTCTTTTCCTCCTCTCTAAAATAAACAACAAGAAAAGTTTTATATAACGAAGTGTTGTGTAATGAGGAGAACAGCAGGGAGTGCATCAGGACTTATGGATTTTCTTTTCATCTGTGTCACAAATCCACTGTGACATGTTGGGCAAGTCAGTACAGTCCAGATCTTCTTACCAGGATCAATGTGATAGTTACTGGAGTCGCCTAAGTAGATCCATAGTCACACCTGTGTAATGAAGATTAAACTCCAAATGAGAGAAAAAATAAAGTCTTGCAAGAACCATCTATTATCAGGGAAGAGGATGTGCACTAAAGAAGGTTGCCTTTGTTTTCATTAGAATTACTGGTACAGGCAAGGTTCTGAATTTCAGACCAACACACATATTTGTATGTCAGTCTGCATGTTTAAGATATTATGTATGTTGATGGTAATATATACGCATGTTTAAGGTAATGTATATGCTATACATACTGTAATATATCATTCTGAATGGGGAGCTTGTGCATGAGATGGAAATGCGACATACCATAAGAAATTTGTCTTGGAAGAGCAAAAATTCGTGAGGAAATGGGTACTCATTTTGAGAATACCTATTAAACTAATCTGGGTTAAACGAAGAAATGTGATTTGGCTTCCTGTGGGAAATGTTTTCTGAGTAAATATGGTCCCACTGAGTGCTTTGTCTGTATACTTTACAGTTTATGTGCTTCTGTGGGGAATACACTGAACATAGCTATGCTAATACTACTCTCACACTTTTCAGTTGTACTGTACTTCTCCTTTGGAATCATCTTGAAGATGGCTCTGGTGTTATATAGCAAACGTAGCTCTGCTGCCCTTGGCTGTGCTGGTCTATATGCAAAGAGGAGCAAGAGTGGGATCAGGTCTCTATTAAACCTTCATCAACTCAGTAAGTCTTGATCCATGTTAGTGTATGACTTGGGATGATTAACTCTCATCTTTTCATCAGTATAAATTGAGAGTGCTTTACTAGTAGGGGTGGAAGGAGAACAAGGTCTTTTGGTTTCATCAGGGATCCCAGAAGTTCACCTAAGGTGTAATTTTTATGCTACAGAACACAAAGTATTCCTTCAGAAGCTTTACAGAGATAACTTACACAGTTTTAACACCACACAGTGCTTTCAGTGCTTTCAGAATGTCACGAGCAACTCTACTCACTCTACATGCTAACACTGGCCTGCAGAATCATAGAATCATGGAATGGCCTGGGTTG
>PPHD01023295.1:0-12515 GCA_002909625.1 Bambusicola thoracicus | reverse complement strand
GCCTTCTGTAGCTCTTGGAGGCCTGGGAGGTTTGTCTGAAATAGAGCCAATGTGTTTGAACAACTCCAATTCCTTCCTATCCTTGATAAAGTGATTGCTGCAGTGTTCCAATAACAGTTGTAACAAGTGTTTGTTGTTACTTTATACATGAAAGTTCTTTCATTGTGCCTTACATACCTCAATGACTCAGCCTTACTAAAGATAAGGACCTGCTATTTACAGCACTGTAACCTCTCATTTAGGCCACTGAGGCAGTGTTTTCTTAGAGTCTGTCAGCACTTTTCTAGTTTTGTTTTGCTTGTCTGTTCTCATGCTGTTTTCCCCATATTATTGCTCTCACTGCCGTATACTTGCAAATCCCAGCAATGTTATGGAGAGTTTGTCTACCACTTTCATGACACTTCTCTCTCTTTTCCCTTCTGACCTCCACACCCTAATACAGCATGAACCAAATTATATGGTAAGAGTTAGTCAAGTTGAGGGATCATCTTAAAGCGTTGTGGATGTGCATTAATGTTTCCACATATATCTGTATGAATTGGCCATCACGGCAAACATCTTGTTTGTGAATTGCTCTTTCCAAAAACAATATTGGACATAGTACATAAGCAATTTTCAGGACGGGAAGCTGAGCTGGTTATCCAGTCACTAATTCATTAGCCTCCTGAAATTTCATGAAACATCATATTGTATCCACAACACAAAACTGATCCAACATTGACGCTGACTGTGTAAGAGTGCACTGGTCAATCTGAAAACTCATGACCTATCTAATTAAACAAGGTTTTTTAAAAACATATACTGTCTATTTAAGGTCTAAATCTGCTAACACTTTGGTTTAGTGAATGCATAATACCATTCCTTAAAGTAGCTGTTTTAAGAAATATTGCAGAGTTAAAGAATCAAAATGTGTTCACTTTGAGTAAGACAAAGGTGAGACTGGGAGCAGATCTAAATCATTACAGTGTGTGTTAGGTGTGATTCCAGTAATTCCAATGGGCTTTAGTGTGAGAATTAATTGTTAATAAACCTTATAACAGAAATAACTGGCTATTTAATTGCATCTGTATTTTGATGAACTATTACTAGTTCATTTCATCAACATCAGAAAAGCTATCTGTGTGAATGCCAAATTGTCATTTAAGCAGCATATAATGAAATCCTTTGAGATGGGGCACCATTTGTAAATGATTTTTTATTTTTTTTACTCTAGTGTTTTCCGTAACACCTACTACAAGGTATTATTTTAAGCATAGTTGAATTATAGCTGATGTGCCTTTTCACATGGGGTTTTGAAAAGATAAGCTACAATTGTGCTGGTTGGTTTCCAAAACAAGAAATCTCAAATAATATAATTTCTCTGAAGCATGTACAGAAGGCAGCATGGTCAATTTACTCAAGTATTTTCTGACTTCAGCTAAGAAGATGCATGTTAGAGGATTCCCTAAGGATTCACAGCTTTACTTTTTAGCCTAAATGCTGGATACAATAGTTCATCTAAACGGGTCCCATTTTCTCCAAGATTTAGCAACTTTTTGACTTTATTATATTTCAAAAATAAATTTTACCATTCAGATACATAACCAACACTGTATTCATTTTTTGTTATAATGTTTCAACTGAATTACTTCTTCCAGATTCTCGCACTGAAAGAAAACTATTAAATAACATACTTTCACAATTCATTGTGTCCTCCATGCACATTATTTCATCTCTCACCATTCAGTTATCACACAATTAATGCTGTTTACACTCATGGGACTTCTGAGAGAACTTACCAGTGTGTAATGAAAATGAAACATCTGAGAAATTCAAATCACTGGATGGATGTTTCATATTCAAATTCTGAAATCCTATTGCATACGTAACCCATTGCCACATGTAATAGCAATGTAACAGCTATGACAGTAAGAGCCCGAAAAACAAATATAATTAATAAATAATATAAACAAATTAACAAAATTGAAAACAAACAGAATTAGATTATGCAAACTGACCTCTCATCCTCTTCTATCATTTTGATTGTTTTGTAGAGGAATCCGCAATTAACTTTTGGCAATCAGTAAAGAATTCTACCCCCACTATTTGAATTTAACAATATTGCTCAAAATCTTAACCTTCCAATCTATGTAACATTATATTTAAAACACATGTGTAGAACCCTATTGAATTCATTTAATAAATGATACACATTCCTGTTGGAGTTGTATTTTCAAGAAACCAGCCACTTGCAAGTTAGAAAACTTTTCTGTTGCACAAAAGTTTGAGTGTCTCACAGACTCTTGCTCAGCTGTCAACTGAAAGCATAAGCAGTGATTATTCATCATATAAGAGAGCTGAAGCAACTAAAATTTAAGGTAAGAATTCTCTTTATTCATTCTGTGTATTACCAGCTTTCGTTCACAAATCACATTTTGTGTAGGAATATCTTTGAGCTCTTTTCCTTTATTCTGTTAAGACTCTATTTCCTCCATGTAATCTTAGAGACAGCTGCATTCAACTGTGACAGGACTAGATAAGGACTGTAAGTTAAGTTTATCAATTGGCAGAGTGCAAAAACTCAAAAGTAAATAAAAAATATCTAAACATATGTGTACCAGTATTTCTTCACTAGTTGATGGAAACTTGGAGACATAACTGGAACTTTCTGTACTGGAGTGAAGATCAGCCCCCTGCATGTAACAGTGCAAAGTCTTTCACACACCTTCTCAGGTGTGAAGCTTCACACTCCCATTTGCTGAGCTTTAAGATGTTCCTGTTGGCCCATTTCTCAAACCTGTCCAGATCCCTCTTGGCAGCACATCTCTCTGGGGTGTCAGCAATTCCTCATGGTTTTGTATGATCAGGAAGTCTACTCTCTCTATGGAGTATTTTCAAAAAATACTTTTAGAGAGAGTCACCTCCCATACAGACACAAGTATTGGACTGTTATTTGGAAATCTCTTACATCTATTGATCATATTGAAAGCCAAATGATCAACTACCAGATGTTGACCATAAACTCAGAATTATGTACATGGGTTTCTTTGAAAGTAATGTCTCTTATTTGTGTCCATAGAAACTACAATAAATACAAAGAGCACAGGAAAATTCTGATAGTTTTTCTAGCTGAGAGTTTGTTCTATTTTTCAACATAGTCACCATATTTCCTAGCTATTTATTTTTTGCCAGCACTGAACAAGATTCTGCATAACATGCTCAGAAAAACCCACATCAACAGGGGTGACTCACTTGTTGCTACCACTGCACCACACACTGCCTCACTGTGCTCACGTCCACTGGTCTCCATATGTCAGTGAATTGATATTCATCAGTGCCATTTTTTCCACATAGAAGAATTCAGTTCCAAAACTTTGCTTCATATGTGTTTTCATTTCAGCTGCCATTTTATCAGACTGCCCTTCTAATGCATAACAACAAAATGTCGTGGAATATAGGTGGGAAGTTTCAGTCTGCACTGGCATACCACCAAATTCCACCTCTGATATTGTGGACCAAAATAATAAAAAGCAGGCATTATTTTCAAGTTAGCCCTTATATTTAAATCTGGTAATTAACTTTCCCCGTGAAGAATTAACATTGGAGAATTAATTTTCCCTGTGTCTTACCTATGGATCTGGTCACTTTTTCTACAAAAAGTTTTCTCATCTGTAAGCCTTTGGTTGTTTAGCAGTCTTTCCAAGGCTTGCATAAACTGAAATCGAAGATAAAAATCTACAAGTTCCAAGTCATTATCTTTTTTTAAGCTATCTCCAAATTTCACCCAAGACTTTCAAGTTTTCTACTCATTCACATCCATTTTTAAATTAAGAACAATCCACATTTGTTTAATACTATTTACCTCGACGCTATATCATCAAAATAATAGCAAAACCCACATAATTTTCACTATGGTCTTTCATAGAAAAACATTGGTCTTTTTTCTGTTTGTTTTTTTTTCCTTGAAGCTTAAATATTTTTGTCTTCTGTTCCTTATTCTATCTTCATAGACATCTCATAGCTTTGAATCATTTGCTCAGTGCTATTATGACTGCCTCTAGTATTAAATTTTAAACTGTTAATTTTCCTAAAATATTTGATTAATATCCATATATTTACAATATTTCACTTTGTTCCACATTTTCTAGCTTTCTCTTTTTTATTATTACTGTTTTCAAGCCTTTAAGTATAGACAGAAATCGCAAACCATGTCCACTTCATATAAATGAGCAGCTCTGAAGGAAAATTATGAGAGAGTATTCTCTGCTGATCTCGGACAGGTGTTAAGCCCTGAAATACTACCTAGAATATCTGAGTGTATGCTATATGTATTATTATGAGATAATTTCTGTATATGGAAGAATGCCATGAACTGTCTTCAAAAATCATTTCACACAAGCACCAACTTAAACGACAGAAAGAGCAAGGTTTGCTGTCTGTGTAAGTGTTGCATTTTAACCCAATAGGCAGCTAAGCAACACACAACTGTCTACTTGCTCTCCCCCAGGTGGGATGATGGAGAGAAATGAAAACAAAACAAAACATATTTGAGATAAAAACAGAAAAGTATAATGAAACAAAAATTCAATAGCATATATCTATCTATATATTCACAATTCATTTACTTGCCATTTGACACCTGGATAACCACACAACTGCTAGCCAACTCACATCCCACTAGCAAGGGGTCCTGAGCATAACCCATCTCTCAGCAACAGCCAAAACATCAGTGTGCTATTAAAAATGTCTCAGCTACAACCAGTACAATAATATGCAACTTTGAGTTTCACACATTTGTGACACAAACTAAAAATGATTTCTAATTAACCTGTGCACTCTGTACCTAAAGGTAAATAGAACTGTAATGCCCCCCCCTCCCCCCCATTATTTTTACTTGATTGTGACTTTTAAGATAAACTTTGCTATACCCTTAAAACACGTTAAATTCTCCTTACAGGAAGAGCTAAACAGCTGTATCAAGAAGAAAAAAATTCAACTTACTACTGACCTAGAAAGTATGAAATACTAAGATTTTAGAAGCTGGAGAATTATAAAGAATAAAGGGTAATGAGTTCAGCTTCCTAATAGTTTAATAATAGGCTGCTTCACACTAATGCTGTTTAATTAAACATTTTCATTTTGATTAAGTCAAGTACTTCCAGGTTATGTAAGTTCCAACACACTCTTTATGGTGGTGCCAAATCATTTTGTATACAAAGATTATGCAAAGCCTGTTAGATGAGAACAGCAGACAAAAGCTGCTATGCCCTTAATACCTCTCTTCTCACTGCACTTCTAAGGCTTATATCAGATTTTGCTTACAGCCTATCCCAGAATTTATTTATCATCAGGTAGAAAATATTTATAAATGAAATTGAGTCAAATATTCTTACAAAACCCTACTCATTATGGGTGGATAATTTTATATTCTAGACTCCATTAGGTATCTCTGAAGATATTTTTTCCACAGACCCAGTTCTCTAGTTTATTTCCTCTTTTCCCTTCACCTCTTAACGGTGCAGGGTCATGCTGGGATATTCATTAGTTTTATGCTAGCATTTCTTACAGGAAGCCTCAGAGGCATCAGCATCACCTCAGAAATCATTAAAGTAACTGGCACTGCAATCTAAAACTGACAAGCATAGAATAATCATTTATAAGCTGAAACAAGATCTTCTATAAACATGTATTTTCAGGGAAAAAAAAAGTACATGTTTCAATCATTCTCTGGAGACAAAATGAGATCCTAATAAATCAAATCCAAAGCCACTTTTGTGTATACATCTTCACCATGTCTGAGAAATATCATCAAGTTTTTCAGACCTGAGTTTTTGTTGTTGTTTTTGCTGACGAAGTCCAGAAGCACTGGATCACATATGACAGCAACAATGTTGGATCAGATTCATAATGTGACATCAGGTTCAATGAACCTGATTACTCGTGTATTTTTCATGATAATTTAACATTTCTGCTGCCTTCCTTACCACTAATTAACGAGGTAAAATTTAATGGGAACAAGAAGATGTGATCATGTGTACGAAGACACTGTCATAAACACTCATCTGTGGATCTGTGTGTCATTTGGGTTAAACTACTGACAGGTAAGTAAGAGTATTTGAGAACAGAAAGGAAATATATCTTACATGGCCTTGCGACTTGGTTCTTCAGGATCCTTATTATCTTTCTGACCTACAGAAGCATCTACTCTTTTCCCCCAGTCATTTGCTACAGACACACATGATCTTTTGTGACACCTGTCTGTTTCTTTTTTCTTTTCCTCATAACTCCAACTCCTTAACACCAATTTAGGATTATTCTCCATTGTCTTAATTTGGCTGAAGGAAGTAAGAATGCAGCTACCACTCATCCATACTACCTCTTCACTAAAACACGACTATATGTCACACGACAATGAAAAAACAAAAAGAAAGTCAACATTCTCTGATTAACTACGTTACAGTTGGAAGATTAGTGCAGTGGAAAGGTAATACAAGAGTGAAATGGCAAAAGGGACAAAAAGGGAAAGGACACTCACCCATCTCTGAAGTTCTAGGATCACAGGGAGAAACTCCACAAGGTAAGGATCTCCAACCAAAGATCCTTCCCCAGTGGCAGTCAGTCCTTAAATGGGGTCAAAGAGAGGTGCAGCCAGGCTCCACCCCTTCCAGTCACACAGATGAGTTTTCTTCAGCTGTGCTCCCATGGCTGACTGGGTCCTCTCCCCAGGTGATCAATCAGTGGTTCAGGCTGTGACTCAACAGTTCCCATACAACTGTCACATTCTAAAATTCACTGATTATATCAATTAGATACCAGTGAGAGCTATAATACCTTGATCGGTTAGACACTTAGGGCTTAACTCAGTTGCAGACAGATTGGTGCCTAGCTCTGCTTGAGAACAGCTGAAGTATCCATAGTATATTCTTGCATTCTGGACAGGAGTGTTACAGACCTGCAGAAGAGCTACAACTCTCTGAAGTGCCAAATGAAGGTTAAAGTGGTCATCTCAAATGATAAGAGATGCCCACATGAGGAAAAGTACAAACAAATCAAGCCCCCTAATATTAGACAAGATTACCTGCAGTCCATCGTTGTAACAGTTATACTTCTTCTAAGTCAGGTCTATGTCCCAGTTCTCCATTTGTAAACTAAGTGCAAATAATAACATATTAAGCAATAGGAACACTAAAAATAATCAGAAATTAAATAAAGTAGACTGGTGTCAGGGAGTATATAAATATACCTAAACAAACTGTATGATCAAAATAAAATTTATCAAGTAGTGTTCCCCAGGGTTTGGTATTGAAGCCCATCCTGTTAAATATCTTCATTGATTATTTGGATGACGGAATTGAGCGCACACCTAGTGAGTTTGTAGATGACACCAAGTTGGGAGGAAGTGTCTATCTGCCTGAGGTCTGATAAGAAAAGAGGCCCATTATGAAAGATGCTCTTTTGCTCAGGGTGGATGTCAAAGATTTACATAAAGTATGAGAACTCTACTCAAAAATTCAAGTTCCTGAAAAAGAATCTCCTACTGTCCAGTTCCTCAGTTTCCTTGAGACATATGTATGCTGAATCACAAGCATGGTTGAGACAAACTTTAAAAACACATCATGTATTTTGTGAGGAGAACCTTTTGTAATTCTGTAAAAATACTATCAGATAATTATTCTGTTTGGCTACAGTTCAAGAAGATGGTCATTTTTATCTGTGATACAGAAAGAAAGCAGCTGGGTAAATTCTGTCAAGGCAGATAAAAGGAATGTTCTTAGAGAAAGAATGAAAAAGAAGACTTTGTGATGGAATTTCAACTCTAATTATGGCTCTTTGGAAATTATATCATTCACGAAGGATTCAGACATGCCTCCTAATGCAGGAAGCTATTTACCTTCTCATGGTGGAGTAACTCTTTACCTTTATTTCTGTTTTCATTATATGTCTATCTTTGACAAATCTGGTACATGCTAAAATTAACAAATATGATAACATTTTCTGACCTGTACTGCAGTTCCTTCTTTCAAAATGCAGATGTAGTAATCGGGTAATCACACACTACGGTGTTCTTTGAGAGATCTTTTGAAGAAAAGCTATATGCTTGCTAGAAAAAAAAAAAAAAAAAAAAAAGTCTCAAATAAAGTGGGCTTTACCTTCTTGTCTTTGAATCATTTTCTTGAGTGCTTTACACCAAATCATCTTTTTAGCCTTCAACTCAGACAGAAAACAAGTGGAGGAGGCATTTGGATAATGGTGCCAAAGAGAGGATTATCATTTGCTTTTATATGCCACAGTGGATTTCAGAATGTATCCACAAACACACCCACATTTTTATTTTCTCTGTCAAATCCTTGTATCAGCACTATTAATGGAAAGATGATTTAGTATATTAAAATGCAAATTGAATATACTTTGGCAGAGAATTCCTGTGGTACACCTCTCATTACACTATTAGCTTATGAACTTCAAGTAGTGGCTTACTAAAAATAAATAGTATTCAGACGAGGGACATTAATCTGTCATGCCATATTCCACTTCAGGTGGAATAACTAAAATATGACTTCAGTTGAACTTGAATTAATATAATGAGAATCGAGGCAGTGATTTTATTTATAAATGCTGTATTCTTTATGAAACAGCAGTCCAATAAAAGTAGAAAAATCTATATAAAACAGTATATAACAGATAACAACCTTGTGGTAATTAGCAGTAGCTATGAAGAGTGCTAAGGCGCAACTATCTAATCCTAAGTAGGATGCAGCATGTTTCACCTTAATTAACAACTGAAAGAAGTCTAAAATGGTTTAAGCTGTTTCAAATGAGGTTTTGAATTGTTGCAATATGGGTTCAATTTAATAAGGAAGAAGACCAAGCTTTATAACTCTACAAAGGTGGACTGGAAACATTATTAACTTTTCCTCCTACTTCTAGCTGAGTTCAACTACAGATACTGGTGAGAGGATATCTGAGACACTGTGACACATCCACTGAGGTGTGCTTCCTATTCTCAGCAGACTAAGGTTTATGTGATTTGTGTTTATGTGCCTTGTCCAGAAGTACTTCTCATCCACAGATGAGTAGTCTTTGATCAGAAGTGAATTAATCATCAAGATAAATTTCTGAAAAACAAGATATATTTTTCTCTTTGAATGAAAGAAAAGAGAAAATAATTGATTTTATTTTTTAAAAAATGTAATTATTCCATTCAGGTCTACAATAGTTATAATTTATAATTCCTTAGACCTTGGCCAGGTAGGTCAGGCAGTTTCTGATACAACAAAAATTAGTTTTACACATCCAATTAAATATTTGTGTAGTAACCTCTTTTTTAAGTACTATAGCTCTTCAGCTCTGCTGTTTCACTGTTGCTTGATCTTGAGTTAGGTGGCTGAAGGCAGGCAGTAAAGTCTTCTTGTTAATAACTCACACAGAACTGTAAGAGTTGGAAAGGACCTCTGGAGATCGTCTGTCCAACCCTCTGCTAAAGCAGGCTCTCTTGAGTAGGTTACAGAGGAATGCATCCAGGTGGGTTTTGAATATCATAGAATCATAGAATTACTCAGGTTGAAAAGGACCTCAAAGATCATCAAGTCCTGGGCAGCTTGTTCCAATGCTCCACCATCCTCACAGTATTTTATTTTTTTTTTTCTGTCTCTTGTTTGTATGGAACTTTTTGTATTCTAGTTTTTGTCCATTGACCCTTTTTCTATTTCTGCACATCACTGAAAAAATGATGAGATCATCTCTCAGTTTTCTCTTCTCTAGTCTGAGCAGTCCCAGGTCTCTCAGCCTTTCCTGGCTTATTCCACTACTGGCTGCACTGATGTAAACACTGCCTGTCTTTCATTTTATCACATGTTGGCCTTTTGATAAGAAAAAGCAAGTGCTAATTTTGGAAATGAAGAGAATCCAAGTTTTGATTTTCCCTGGAACATAAAGCCACAATTACATCGTAAGATTTATTTCCTCTCCAATCCCTGACACATACACATAAGTGAAACTTAACAATTTCCTTCAATTTCAGTAAAGGAATATGTGAAGTTTACTGTGAGTTTACATCAGAAAACATTGGTAGGTTTATTCATATATCACTGAGAAGAAGCAAGCACAAATCCTGAGATTTCAGTCTAATGTGCACTCCTCGCATTCAGACAGATTATGTGGAGCATTTGGGAGTGAAGCCAAAACCCCTAGTTCAAAAATTACCTGTGAGAACAACTCTGCCAAGGAATGTCCAGAGAAGAAGGTTTGATGATTTCGTTGTCCACAGGCTATAAATATGAGCAGCATCTCTGAGCCAAAGATAAGAAGACCAGCAAAGATAAGAACACCAGCAAAAATACAGAAACAGCAGTTGAAAAAAGGAAATGCACACACTTTTAAATCCATAGGGGGGATAAGAGGGGGGAGAGGTGGAGGGCAGGGGGGAAGTACTTAAAAGTAAAGATTGGTTTCCCTTTGAGAAGCAGAAAAGCTTTCCATCCACAGCACAAGTGGGCTTGTAGAGAGAACCAGCTGGCTTGAGAAAGTCTTTCTTCATCACTGGAGAAGCTGCTGCGTAGAAAAGACCGCCCCGGCAGCAGAGGAATGAGGCTCAGATTTTACTTTCAAAGCCTCTGTTATTGTTACTCTCTTCAGTTACACGTGAATGTATCAAAAAAGTAAACGGTAGCCCAGCCAGCAACTTAGGGCTGGGTTGCCACTACTCATCATTAGCAGAAGCACATTGCTTTAAGTATTCGTTTTTGAGGAAGGCAAATACAGAAAATGTTTTGTGTGTTACCACTGATTGTACAACAGTATGTGCTTGAGTCAGTAGGAGACAGTACTAATAATTAATTTAAACAGTATAGTTTCTTCTGTGACACAACCCAGGCATTTAGACAATGGTGCTGATTCCAATAGTAAGATATTTAAAAGATCTGTGCTTTGTGAAGAGGTGATCAACACAAGAAGTATCTGTGCAAAATCTGTATCCACAACAAAGTACATGTATTTGAGAAAGATCTGGTATGACAGAATTAAGTGTGTAAATAAACATCATGTAAGTGTCAGAGCTTTCCCCATTATGAATTGCTTTACGCCTTTCTGAGCATTGCATGCAGATTTTGATAACTAATTTCTCCCTTCAATACCTCCTTTCACATTCCAAACCTCTGAGCAGCATGAAGCTAAGATTTTCACTGAAAAAAAAAAAGCCATAGAAATACTTCCTTCTTTTCTTCTAGGAATCTAGAGAAGAATCCAGTTATCTTGAGATTAGAATTTGCAAGGAGAGCTTCCAGCTGTCCATGGGGTCATTAGCAGAAAATTATTATTCTTTTAAACCATAACTTATTTCAATTAAACTATCTCAAGATTTTTACAAAGACTTCATTGTAGTGGTTACTTCTTTATTGACACATACACATAATCATATTAATCAAAGTGGGTGTCTCTCATAGAGAGAATATAGTCTCCAAACAGATGCTATTTCCCACTTTTAAGATCAGGCCACACTATGTCCAAAAGCCCCTTTATGGGCTTATCATGCAGCATTCATCAGCTCAGAAGAAATTCCAGGAGCTTATCCTTTTGCACATTGCTTTTTATTTTTCACTTATTTCTGGAGCTCCCCTAGATGTTCTTTGTGAAAGACCACCTCGTAGCAGTGTGAGAACATGGTACATGATCATAGGCATTTAAATGAAGAAATACAGTTTTACATGTGTGTAGCCAAAGCATATTGCTCTTCGTGGAGGAAAGATTTATCTTTCATTACTGTGCTTTGAGTGTCCAGTACGCGGTGCTGAAGGGCTTGTTCTCCCAGCAGAGAAATAAGGTGGGGACAATAAGAAAGAGGACAGAAAGATGTTCATTCATGCTGACCTGGAGCCAAAACATTTCCAGAATATGACAGAGGGTAGGAGTTCTGGATTAATACCAGGTGGGAATGGAATTTGGTTCAGAAGAGAAAAACAAAAAAACAAAAACAAACCAAAAAAAAAACATTTTTTTCCTTCAGTTTGATGTTCTGTACCCCACACACAAAAGCAGCAGAAAGGGGTTTATCTCAGGCTGAGGATCTGATCCCTATGATCTGAATAAACGAATAACATACTCAAACAAAGAGAAAACAATTCTTTAGCTGTTCTCCTGCAGAAACAAAGCCCTATTGTTTTTCCACTACTTTCCCAGAAAGGTTTCATCTGTTTTCACTTAAAAAAATTGGGACCAATGATGAAAATCAGAGTAGTATGTAATATGAAAATAAATGCCCTAGTTTTCTGATTTACATGAAGAGACTAACAATGATATGATGAATATGTCAACAAGAAGCAGAAAGTAAAGAGGAAGCTGGAGATGTTTTGGAAAGGGTAGAAACAAAAATGAAATAATGATAACCAGTGTCAGATATGTCTTATATATATGTAGATAATTATTTAATGTCAAGTTAATGCGATTTACAATATGTAAGAGGAATATGTATACCACTGGACCGGCACATTGCCAGATCCCATCTCAGATCAACAGAGAATGAAGGATTTACATGACTAAAA
>PPHD01023294.1:0-12515 GCA_002909625.1 Bambusicola thoracicus | reverse complement strand
AATTCTGAACAAAGGTCTCCACTTTTGTCCTGCATGGGTCCCCTGCTAGCTGCTGGGGACCACTGGGCAGCCGCCTGATGTGTGGAAATGCTGGAATGTGGAAGAGGAGGAACTGAGAGCTGCTGAAGACCTGGAGAAGCTGAAGCGAGATGTGACTCAACAGCATATCATCCCTGGCTCATAGGAAGAGGTGAGACACAGCTTAGGCAAGAGGAAATGCACTTGCAAAATCAAACACTTCACAGGAGAAATAGCCTCTGCACCTCAGTTACTAACATCTCAATTTTCACCTCTAATCCAGAAAGTGCAGTAGGTAGTATGAGGCATTAACGGCGTTTCCTAATTCTGCTGATGGTCTCCACCTCTCAGCCCTCCAAACTTCTGTTTTCTGCATTGAACTTTTCTGCTCTGCATCCTTTCAGATCTTTTTATGCAGAAGTTTCTTGTGGGCAGAGATGCTGATTTGTCTGTTGCAATTTATCCACTGCATGGGTATCATGCAGTTATGTAAAGCAGAGAAGACAGCAACTACTCTTTCAAATTCTTAATGCAAACCCTTTGTCAATTTAAATATAAGCTCAGTCTATAATTAAAATGGCATGTTCTCATGTACAGAATTTATACTGAATCACAGTGAAAAATGCAGGAAAAGGAAATATTATAATGAGACCTACCCACAGAGATTACAGACCTAGACTTACTTCTGACTTTTCCTTGGTCAAGTGTGTGCCTACAGCTTGGTATTAGCAGGATTAATTGGAACTGGATGGCAAAACCAGATTACCAGGGCAGCAATACAGGAAAAGTTTAGGACCCTCTGCTGTAACAAGGGGATACATCCACTCCTTGTTAATGAATGGCTGGTAACAAATCCATGTGAAAGCAGGCATTACACGTTTTTAAATAGCTCAGAATTGGCTGGGAAGTGCCAAGTGGTGGTTATCTGAGCTTGTGTTTTGTGGCTCTGCAGCCAAGGCTGCTCCAGGTTTGTGGCAAAATGGCAGCTAACGATGCAACACCCAGCAGCATCTTCACAAGAAGTACTGAAGAGGGACATCAACATCATCTAGAAAGCAAAACTTCTTCAATTTGATATGGGTACTGAAAGTAGGGAATGGTAAGAAGGGGAGGAAGTAGGGCTGTGTACAGCTAGCATTAGCCCCGCATTTTATCAAAACCCCCTGCAGTTTCTGAGCATCTTCAATAAAGAACTTTTAATTTTTATCTGAGAAGGACATACTGCACTGGGGTAAAATCTAGCCCCCAGTGCATGGTGTAGAGCAGCCAAAGCATGGTAGGAAAGGGCCAGGTATCTTCTACTCTGTTGAATTTAACAACTTTGCCAAATTGACAAAGCCTGAATTGTCGTTCTACTTGTTTACTTGTCTTTAAGTGTTATAATATTCTCTTCCGCATTCAGAAGGTCATTACCACAGTATATTTATTTTGGATCCTCAGAGGTGTCGAACATTCAGTACTGTGCCTTTCAGAAACACACGTGCAAAAAGTTGCTACTTCATGCTCCATCAGCACTGCCAGAAACATAGCAACATGTAATCAGGCTGCGTATGGTTCGGATATAGTAAAATGTCCGTACCCTGCCTGCAATACAGGTGTAACTGTACTGCAAGAGGCAGCCCCACTAGGCTTCAAGGGTTGGATAAAATCCTCCTTGGAGAACCTGAGTGCTTGGTAGAAGAGCTTCCCTCACATGACTCCCACTGGATCCTCTAACTCATATCCTGTGTCTTAAATGATGGTTACATTCACTGTAGTGGTGTGCAATTCTGAGTCACTTGCCTGTGTTCTTCCTGCAGTTTCGAAGCAGTAAGAAAAGCAATTTGATGAACAGTGCTTCAGTTACAAATCAAAGGAAGCATGAGAAAAATTCTTCAGTTTGGCACTGCAAGATGGCAACCTTACACATACAAATTTTAGGCACTGCACAATTTTGCCTTAGTTTATTGGCATTTGGAGGAGGGACAAAGCATTGACTCTCATGTGGCAGAAATCTCTGACTAACAGCTCAAAAAGCTCTGGTCCACCTGTCTACTTTGTGTTAATAGGATCTTGAACTCCCTTGGAAACTCGCTGGCAAGACAAATTTACACTGGGGCACAGTGTACCAGTACAGAGGAGCAGGAATGGAGATGCTCACATGTTAGGGGGCATGCAGTGTTTGAATTATGGAACGTGCAACTGAGAAAACAAATACGAGGTAATAAGGAAAGGACAAGCCTGCAGCAATTTGAATAATCCCCCCGTTGGGGGATTGTTTTTTAATATGTATGTGAACTCCAAATGTGACCTTCAGAGATAAGGTACCGTAGTGCTCTTGTACAGCAATCGGTGTTTCATGGTTATAAATGTCACAGACTTGAAAGAACATTTCCTGCAGTTGACACTATTTGAGAAAATGCATTTAATACTGATTTGAATTATGCTTATTTAAAAGGAGATGATGCAAAAGGGTGAAACAGGAAACACCTTTTAAAACACTTCCATGCATTTCTAGCTCATTCAGGTGGCTGTTTTTCTCATATCTCTTTCAAACCTCCTCTCTCTGATGACATGAAAGTCACTGCAAGGGAGATTTAACCTGGCTGCTGGGTGTTTGCTGCTGAGGCAGAGATTATAGAAAATTTTCAGGCTTGACAGAATCTCTGAGCAGAGTTCAGTGAGCTCTCAGGCAGGACCGAAAGAAATCATCAGAGCACAAGAGGCTTGCTGTTCCAGCTTTCCTTGCAAATGCAAGCATCTCCTTCCTACCACGTCCCAGAGCACTGGGCCGAGGGTGCAGGCACAGTGGGTGTAAGAACTGGTGAATTTGCTCCCTCCAAGGCCACCTTGAGTAAACTAACATCAGAATCAAAGACAACGTCTGCGCTGATTGTGAGTGTTCCAAGTAGGCTGCAAGCGTTCGGTTTAAAAGCTTGTCTCTCTCGCTGTTGTGCCTTTGTCTATTTCAAACAGGCTGAAGAAGAGATGCATTCAGTGACTGTTTTCACTAGTTTTCTTACACTTAGTGACCGCTTCAACAAGTACTGGTCTTAAGGTTTTAATCTGTGAAAAAAGGAAAGCTTGGTAAGCATATCTAGTACATCAGTGAACAGCAAATTCCCACACTCCTTAACTATTACATAGCACTTCATCTGCAAAAGTCCAGGTGCTTTCAGACAGGAGGGGTTTTCATCCCTCTCCTACTGGGAAAACAGAGTTGAAGAGGAGCAGCAGCTCAGCCAGAACTCACCCATCTGTCCAATGTCAAAGCTGTGGCTAAATCCCGGGACTAATTATTTATCCTAGAAGCTGCCTCAAAATAAATAATACAGCGAATTGTGCAACGTAGTTGGAAACAGTGGCAGCACATAAGATGAAAACACATATAACGAACTGTAATACCGGGAAGTAATTAGATTCAAGACAAGAAAACACCATGAAAGTATGCGTGAGATTAAACAGGGTGAGCTGAAACACAGCTTTTAGATGTAGAATAAACGTACCTTCGCAGCCTTGGAATGAAACTGGTCGGTTGTGACCTCTGTGCACTCGCTAACGAGTTATGAGTCTTATTCTTTCAAGTTATTTCATGCCGTCATCAATAGAGCGTCCAGGCAAAAGTTGAACATTGCAGCAGGTGCTTTTACAGCCCTTTTGATCAGCAGATCAACATCTTGGGGTATCTGCAATCCGGCTGGACATCCCTGGGTCATTGCGTTTGGGCGCAGCTATGTGCTCGTGCTCCTCAGCTCTCCCACCTGCCTGGCAGCGTGGCTAACACACAGCTCACATGGATCCCAGGACTAATGGCTGTTACACATACCTCCTGCAAGCCTGTTTGGCACCTCTGGTCTTCTGAATACTTCAGACTTCACTCCACGCTTTGGAAAACTGAGAGAAGCGGCCATTTCATAAAGAGTCAGCATGCGTGGATGGAGATCACATAATTAACACCTACTTTCATTTCTCTGGGTCATTTTTTCCTCACTACTGTTCACTTTTTTCTGTTAGTTTTCCTTGCAAGCTCCTCAGTGTTCGGGCTCCTGCATACATTTGCAAATCATAGACGGACTGATACTCAGACTATTTCTTTTAACTTTTCTTTCAAACATCCCACCAGATCCTATACTCATCTCTTCAGGCCAGCCATAACTTTAAAATAACCTCACTTGGATGACCAAAATCCCTCAGCATGAAATGCGTTGCTTAGCTACCTCCAAGCTGAAGGTCAGGCTTAAAAACTGCTTTGCCCTGGGTTGCAGCTGCCTACCTTCTGGGTTCTGTGCAAGGACATCATTAGGCCAGCTCTTTATCAGAAGCCCCTGGAAATTCAGCCGGGGCTGTGCTGACACTGCACAGGCAAGAGGGAAAATCCTTGGTGGCCTTGCTGGGGTACAGAGAGCTAGGTGCTGCCTGCCTGGTGGCCAGGCAGCAGAGCAGTTCCCTGAAGGGTGCCCAGCAACCCACTGCAGCCTGAACATTCCCTAGAATGCCAAATGAATTATGGATGAGTCAGCCAGGGTATTTCCATAAGCTTCCTCTGCTGCACTGCTCCCCTTGCCAGCTGAGCTGTGGTTGTAAACCACCACCTGGGCCTAACGCTTCTGACATTAAAATAATAATAAGAAAAAAAAAAAGATGATTCCCCTTGGTTTCCTGGCAGGATGTGGGGAATCCCTGACGTCTGTGTGGGGCCAGACCCCCACGTCCTCAACATTTTGCCGCACAGCCCAGCATATGCCAGAAATCATCTGGTCCTTTCTGCCTGCTTTGCTCCTCCGTCCCTCCCACTAGCCGGCTGTGCCGACGGAGTCAATTAGAGGAGATGGCAGTGATGCTGAAACTGATTTGAATTTCAACCAGAATCTGCTAACAACTAGAGCTATGCACAGGCAGAGGAGGAAAGGCAGTTACCCAAGGGCACAGTGACTGCCTGCATATGGTGGAAGTCTTCTTATTTCTTATTTTTAGTCCTTAATTAGGCTCTGATTATTCAGCAAACATTGATTTCTTTTATTCATCTTTAAGCACATTGAATATGCGTGGTCTTAATTTGCAGTGGTGGCACTGTGGAGAAGAAGCAGTCCAGTTCTGGAGATGTTTGCTGCGAGACAAAGCACAGAATGCTTCTGCAACAGCATTTGATGAGTCTTTGCAGACTGCCTAGCTTTGTGATCACTTGCAACGATGAAGCAGTGCTGATGTCAAACCATACAGCATGGGAGATGAAGCATTAATTCAAGCCTCCTAACAAGTTTCTATTATCTGCATTCGAGTTGCATACAGAACTCCTAATCAAGACAGCCCTCAGCTGTGCTAAACACTACCTTCATAAAAATGACAGTTTGCGCTATAAAGCACTTAACGTCTAAACAGGCAACACAAAATAAACTGTAGTGAAATCAAACAAAAGGAAAAGTGATCCCTACTGGCTCCTTACCACCAGCGGGTTACTTGGCTGCATTTGCAGAAGACTGAACTGCGTGTTTATCTTCAGGCAGTCTGAAATCCCATTACTTCAGTGGGAGAGAAGCACAGGAGCCAATTTTTCCCTGAATTATGTAGCTGAGTCCTGAATCCAGCACTGAACAGGAACTTGAAGATGAGTGATGCATTGTTTTACTGGCTGAGGTGGAACAGGTAACACAGGAAGGAATATGGAATATACTTGTGGGAAGGCCATAACCAGCACCTCCTGGAGTTACCCATAACAGCCAGAGACCCCTAATGTGCCCAATCATCTCCAAGGGCTATCTATTCACATGCAGATATTCCTGTCAGCCCTTGCCAGTTTTTCAGGCTGGCCTACCTGCATTTGGCCCTATCCATATAGTATATCATCTCAATTATACATGCACATGTTTCACGACACCTTTGCCACAGTAATTAAGGGGGCTTCTGTGTCCGTTAAGCCAAAATATGACTCCAGTATAATATCATGATGAAGTTAAGTGATCTTTATCCTGACTGACATCACCCACCTTATTTCAGGCTTTCATTTCCTGCCATGGGGTCTGGCTGTGTCTTTGTATGCTGACAGAGCCCCTTACAGTGCAGAGCCTGCACAACTTACTGTCTGTCATTGGGTTCCCCTTTAGCCCTCTCAATAATCTAAAGAGACGATCATCATCAGCGTTGTGTGGATGTGCTGCAACTCTCATTGCTCCTGAATTGTCCGCATCGTTCTTCTCAAGCATGGCAATGGAACAAGTTGCACTAGTCTCTTAATGCATGGGTGTCCAACCTTTTGGCTTGCTTGGGCTGCACTGAGTGAAGAAGAATTGACTTGGGTTGCATATATGTAGGTTGCACCAAAAGTAATGCCTCCTATTTATTTCCATGGAAACTACCACAAAGAAAGTAATAACACTATTTCATAGAGCCAATTCTCAGCTGCAAAATTCATTTTTTCAACATAGTCATGACCATTAGCTATGCAGTTTTGCCAGTGATGAACAAGAGCCTGCATGCCATGATCATAACAATTTACACCAAAGAAGCTGACCCAGCGTAAACCACTGCTGAAATGCACCACCCACCGCCTCGCAGTGCTCACATCCACTGTTTGGTCTCTGTAAACAGTCAGGAAGCATCAGTGAATGTCAATGAGTGCCATTTTTTCCACACGGAGGAATTCGGTGACATGCTTCATATGCACTTCCATGTCAGATGCCATTTGGTCAGACTGCCCCTCTGCTGCCATCCGTCACATGGCAACAACATGTAACAAAATATCGCAGGAAGCTTCAACTTCTACTGCCATACCGCCAACATCCCCCCCCTTACATCGTGGGCCAACATAGTAAAATTGGGGGCATCACTTTTGGAGCAGCTCACATAAAATATATAATATAGTAAATGCATAGAAGTAACGAAGCTCATTTAATTTTTCAATATTTTTTATTAAAAAAGAAAAAAAAAGAAAAGGAGAGCAGCAAAACCATAAAACCAGTGACAAGTTGCCACGAAAAAGACTAAAGGGAGGAAAAAGGCTGCCTCAAAGCCTGAGGTGCCTCTACAGAACCATTTCACAGTTCTCCAAGCCGAGAAGGAAAAAAAACAATAACGGGTACATCCTCTGAACTGAGTAAGGCAGCCAGACCTGCTCACCACTGCATAAGAATGACTGCAGCTAAGAGAGAGCAACGGGTGATAATGGTGGGTGATTCCGTTGTGAGGAGTACAGAGGCATCCATTTGCCACCCTGACGCGCTATCTAGAGAGGTCTGCTGCTTGCCAAGGGCCCACATCAAGGACATGACAGAGAGGCCGGCAGTCCTTGTATGTCCCACAAACTAATACCCCCTGCAGCTGTTTCACATAGGCACCGCTGGCACATCTGTCAGCAACCTGAAGAATATCAAGAGGGACTACAAGGATCTGGGAGCAGCAGTGAAGAACTCAGGAGCACAGGTTGTTTTCTCATCAGTCCTCCAGGTTAGGGGAGTGGGGAGGGAAAGAACTGACAGCATTAAGAAAATGGCTATGGGAGTGGTGCTGTGAACAAGGCTGTGGCTACTTATGTCATGGAACTAATTTTGAGAAATCTGGTCTTCTGGGGGAGGATGGGGTTCATCTGTCAGACAAGGAGAAGACGATCTTTGGCAGCAAGCTTTCCAATTTAATCAGGAGGGCTTTAGACTAGAGTTTCTGGGGGATCCTCAAATCATTGCATTTTGATGCTGACAATGGTAATGGATGCCCTGGGCCTGGATTTGGATCACAGGCCAGTAAGAACAGGCCTCTCCTCAGCTTCATTTCCTCTGGGCTGAACAAGCCAAGGGACCTCAGCCATTCCTCATATGTCTTGCCCTCTAAATTCTTGAACATCTTTGAATGCTCTCTACCAGTTTCCTGTTCTTAAATTTGTTTTGCATCGAAAAACTGCACACGGCATTTGAAGTGGTCTACAGGCATTTTTTCTCCAGTGGAAGAGGAACAGAAATATTGTCTCCTTTGTGAAGTTGAGACCATTAAATTGTTGATACTTCAAGTGCTGGGAGATACAGTGCAGTGATACAACTGAAGCAGTCTACCAAATGACACCAAATTAGGCATTCCCACCTGACAGGGGCTGTGCTCAGGTGATCTCATGGTGGGATAGCTCACCTATCTCATCCAGAAAGAGTATTTATTACCATATGTATATATGAATGTATATAACACGGGATGCACAAACAGTTGCTCATCGCTCCCCAACTGATGCCCAGCTAGGCACCCCAAGCAGCAGAAGAGAGAGAGGCGCCCTCCCATCTCCTTAGAAACTTCTTCCACATGATATCACATATTATGGAATATCCCTTAGGCCATTTTAAGTCAGCAGTCTAATTCTGTTCTCTCCCAGCTCCTTCAGCCCTTCACTGCAAACAGCCTTGGCTCTGTACAGCGCTGCTTAGCAGCAGCTATAAACATCAGTGTGTTATCAACATTGTTTTTCTCCTAGAACCAAAACATAGCGTCATAGCAGACACTCTGAAGAAAACAACTCCATCATAGCTGAAAGACAAGGACTACATGAGCTCTAGTGCTGTAGGAAGGCGAGCTGCAGGGGTAAGCAGCTAGAAAGGAGATGGGATGGAATCACCACTTTTGGTAGTGGGTGATTATCAGATTGGATCTGCTGAGTTCCTCAGTCCCACTGAGTGACACAGAGCACTTGAGCCAGGGAATGGAAAAAGTACAGCATGTTGATGCAGCTGCAAGATCCAACTCACAACAAAAGAAGAGGAAGAAGAGCAAGAAGAAGGGCAAGTAGTTCCATATGACTTGGAGGACAGCAGCAGGCTTAAAGTCTCTGGCAGTAAGTCAGAGTAAGCTCAGAAGACTCAGGCAGGGAAAAACATGTAAATACTGATTATTTTGCACAGATCCATGTATTCCTTGAGCACCCAGAGAGGGTGTGCATGTACCTTCAACTGCTTCCACAGTTGCTTCCACAATTATGATGTTATCATCATTTTCCTGCGGTGAAACATTCAGAGCCATTTTGGTCCAGTCTACATCTGTATTTCCTGATTAAAATGAAATATGACTCCTTGCCCCCACCCAATAGTGCCTTATTTTCTTGGGTTGGGGAATGATTTGCAGTCAATGATCCTATTCTTCCTGTTATGAAATAATTTATCAGTTTTCTAGACTTTGCCTGCTGAGCTAACCCACATTAGTAAACCAAAATGTAAATGATATGCTTGTCTCTGCTGACCCCAACTTTGAAAACTGCTCGGTTTCTTTTTTTTCCTTTCTTCTCATCAGTGA
Source organism: Bambusicola thoracicus (assembly GCA_002909625.1). Taxonomy (NCBI): domain Eukaryota; kingdom Metazoa; phylum Chordata; class Aves; order Galliformes; family Phasianidae; genus Bambusicola; species Bambusicola thoracicus. The sequence continues at coordinate 3,260 of PPHD01023294.1, read as the reverse complement.
CATGAGACACAGGCACAAGCTTAGAAGTCAGCAGGTACATCTGCCTATATGTGAAGTGACCCGAATCCTCCTTTTCATTATAGAGACTTTCAGTAGCATAGGAAAGTACAGATGATGCTAATAAGACTAATGAGATAGATTTTGGTAGAAGAATAATAGAACTCTCTCTTCTTTCCTTCAACTCTCTCCTTTTAGTTAATTCTTCCCTTCTATCTTGCTTGCTTGTATGAAAACCAGTTTTGATGTTAATTCATTGGGTTTCAGACACTGGAAAGAAAGGTCTCTGCAAACTTCTTCCCTACCCTTTCTGGCATGCTTTCCCTCCTATAGCAACACCACTTCTGCAGTGCAAGGCTCTATAAACTAATTCTGAGAGATATTCAGACTCACACCACCTTTCCTCCTCTCACACTCAACACTTCTCTAAGTTTTTCACATTCCCTCTGTCCCTTAGATCTTCCACTAGCATTCCTCTAAAGTGCATGTTGTTCTTAATAGGCACATTTATTAATCTTCTTGGCTCATCTTTCTTCAAAGCTGTTAACCCCAGCTCACATACAGGTACTTCCAAGCCTCTGTTCTTCTCTGTTCTGCATGTCTGATGTTCTGAGTGTTTACTTCATTGTGCTGCAGAACTCACTCTTGTGACTTCTGCTTCCTTGAATGATGATGTTTTTATTTGTATCTTCACTGGTCTCCATCTCTTATTGTTCCCATCTCCCTGCCAATTTTATCTCTCCTCTCAGTGCTCTCTCCTTGTCTTTCACAACTACATCCTCACTTCTGCCTTTGGACAGCTGAGGCTTCTTTTTCCATTCTCATTTACCGTGGAAATCTAACCGGGCTTTTACTCTTCTGTCTTTCCCTGAGGATCAATAGGCAGTAATGTTGGCAGCATTCTCTACCAGCGATGTGTGCATTTATCTTAGGCTCTTCATCCATTCAGTCTTACATTTTAGCCAGCGTCTTCCTGGAGAAAGAGTCTTTGCCCATTCATCTTTTCACGGTTGCTGAAGAACTTCACATTTTCCTCCTGAAGTGCTGCTCCAGTCCCACTGCTCTGTAAGCACTGTCCTTTCTTTTGTGTTGCTTTGTTGCCTGTGCTGATCAAAGCTAGCCCTATTGATGCATCTGGACCTTGTGCAAATTTTGCAGCCTTCTCTCTTGAGTTCTCAGCCTTCTTGTTCATCCCTTCCCTTTGAATTTCCCCTACATTCACCTTTTCTCCTTTCCACTCTAACACAAATCAAAAGTCAACATATTTCCCATTTTCTTACCTATTCAGATCTTCCCTCTCACTCCTTTCCTTACCGCGATTTCAAGTTTTCATTTTCTTCCTTCTTCCACCCTCCTCTGATCACTTTTACTTCTTTTCATGCTGTGTGCTTCTTCTTCTGTTTTATCAGTGATGCAAACATTAATCCTTATGAAATTTGTTTGACACTCCTCTCCATTCTGCCTGAAAAGCTTAATACAAATAATGAACTGTGGGCATTCTGTCTTTCCCCTCTGCCTTGCTCCTTTTAGATAAACCTGATGAAACTAGCTGGGAAGCTGGAGTTAACTCCTAATTCAGCAGTCTAAAAAGAAATAAAAATACGATAAAATTGAGGAAAAAAAAAGAAGTTTTATTTCCCACTATGGGAATAAAAAGTGCATTGAAGAAATGAACAGAAGCAGATGAAGGCCAAAGAATCACAAATATAGGAAGGAGCATACCAACTGCCCGGAGCTGATATTTTTAAGGTCAGTATGTGAAGAAGAAATTGTGGTTGCACTGTATTCAGAAAAGAAGAAAGTAGATGAGATAAACTGCCCAAGCTAACAGCTTTTTTTTTTCGTTTGCTCATTCCAGCAGTCCTACAGTCCATCTGAATTTCTGCCTAGCACTTTCTCATATAGGGCTTCATCCTCTGAACCATGCTGTTGTGTGTCACCCTGTTATTGCCAATCTAAACAAAGACATTTTGCATGTTCTGAGCTCCAGAGCCTGGTATTCTTTTGCTGTAGCTCTGCCACCTCGACTGTGATCCACGAGTGCTCATCTCCAGGGGAAACAACCACCAAAACTCTAGTGACACTTCTGCCTACTGCTCAGAGCATTGTATGGCTGAATATGACTTTGGATGCACTTGAAGATGAGGTTTTTCTCCTTAAAAAAGAAAAAACAACAACAACCCAACAATATCACCTCTGAGTTTGGAGCAGGATGAATGAGCTGTAGATGTATTGGCAACTGGGCACTGTGCTGTGTGCCAGCAGACCACCCGGCCTGAGTGATGGGCATGACGGGCAGCAGAGAATGAAACATGCAGTGAGATAGGTTGCTTTAAGTGTAAACACTCCTACTTATCAAATGGCTCATCAGTCCATTCCAAATGAGGGCTCCTCTCACATACAGAGAACGGCAGGACACCTGAAACAAAAGTTACGCATCAGTGCAGTTAAAAAATCACAAATTGCCTATTAGGGAGGCTGATAAATCAGTATAAACAGAATTTAGAGCAGCCTGTATGTAATACCAGAACGACGGGGTATATCCTATTCACATTTTTACAGATAGGAAATGCTGTATTTGGTTCTGTCGGCTGCTTCCTCAGGCTGGTCCTGCTTCCAAACAGCTCTGGAGAAACAAACAACAAAAAAAAACCTGGGGGAATTGCTGGGTGCTACTTGGGCTTGGGGGAGGTCTGAAGAAGCTTGGAGGGTGGCAAGGGGAAAGATGAAAAGTTCCTGTAACTTCTGCATCCAGCAGAAGGGGGGTGTGGGGGTGAGGCAGGGAACCACGGCTGGCTGTGAGCTGTACTGCTATTTTAGGCATTAAACATAAATCCAAGCCTCCTCCTCCCCCTGACTTGAGGCCAAGACAAAGTGACTCAGTCTCTCCCTACAGGAGCAGATCTCAAAGCAAAACAAAATCTCATTAGCACAATAACCTAGGTTACTCATCCACAGTTCCTGCAGACTCTTTCCAGACCTCTTTCCCTCTCTGGCACACTCATTTGCTTCATCCAGGAGTGCTCTATCCTAAATTAGGGCTGCTGTCACAGCTATTTGAGAGGCTTTGTCTCCTGGACTTTGCATTCCCGGGTTAAATATCGCTCCAAGCCAGCCCTCCTGTCCTCATGAGCAAGGGGAAAGGTTTCGGCAGGCTCTGCTCACAGCCTCTCATTGCAGAAGCATTTCCAGGCCACCCTCTGGGCACGTGCCAGGGCATAGAAGTGCGGTCACTGTGTGGGGAAGGCCTGCAAGGACCCCGG
>PPHD01023293.1:0-12515 GCA_002909625.1 Bambusicola thoracicus | reverse complement strand
GACACTCCATAAGCGCTGGTTTACAGAGATGGAATAGTGGCAGTTTTTCATTTCCCAGAGTCCACTCACCCTTCCAAAAATCTCAATGCCTCATTGATTCATAATGCAGTACATAAAGATTTCATTTTTTCCTGCACGCGGTGATATATTATGGAGGCAATCTATTTTGCTACTGAAAAGTTTGCTTAGCAGAAAAATTTGGAGTTTTGACATTCAGGAAATTACAGTCATCTGTAAAGCACGACTGATGTGCCAAGGCCAACATTTTCATTGCACCTACGGAGCCAGGATAATGATGCTAAATATTTATCGTGCTCTAAAAAAAACAACCTTAAAAACCCAGATCCTTGCTTATAAAAGCGTGCGCTTTGTTTTAATGACAAAGGCTTTATCCTTATATTGGTATGCAACTTTGCTACACTGCGACTTCCTAATGGCACTAACAGTCCTCCCAGCTCCTCCACGTACAGAGCCAGGCGCCATGTGAGCAGTGAGGGGCTGATGGTTGCGCTGTGTCATCTCAGTGTCTTTTGCAACCTCAGTGGTTCCATCAGTCCCTGCTTTACTGCACCACTCTCCCCCCACCAGAGTAATCTCAGAGCTTTCGAGATCACCCCCGTTAACTTCCCGAACTTCACATATCCCACAGCAGGGAATCAGCTCCGGTGAGCAGCTGATCATCATCCACCTAAACCAGTCCTCCTCAATAATCCATACAGGACCGAGGTTTGGCTCCCGTGAGGAAACGCATGGCCGCTGCTAATTCCATTTGCAGATACCTTCCAGCTAGCACAGAGTGCTTTCAGTAGCCAAACCAAGGATGCGCGCTGCGCAGTAAAGGCATGCAAATACAACTCACACGTTACTTGTTCTAACTATCGGACAGATGGAACCCAGGGAAAACCTCTCACAGCCTTTCTAAAGCATAGTCCGAGGAAGGCATCTACTGAAAATGCAGCTGAAATGTAATTAACGAGCTGGCACTAATATATTCTCATTCGTGCTGCTGGAAGGGATGAGGACGGACAACGTGTCTGCAGCTGCAGCTCGCTGCGGTTCTCATTTCGGCTCCCATTGATTTCATTTAGCGCCATGAGACCCAATAATGAAGAAATCTGTATCAATGGAAAGCACCAAGTGCGCTCCTGCCCCACCAGGGCACTCCAGCAATATCGTGGAGTGGAAGGGGATTCTCCTTTAATTGAATTGGAAATGAGACGCACATTAGCTAAGAAAACTTAATCAGCGCAGTAATATTAAAATGGGCCACTCAGACAAACTATACTGATTAAGTCACTTGCAAACATTTCCGCGCTCATCAGCGAGACTTGTGGCGTTAATGACTTCAACTCACTTTCCTACTCCAGGGAACAAAACTGTAATTTCGCGGGAGACGATCAGAACGCTTTGAGCCTTCCCTCGCACATTACAGTGCATTCTCCTGGCAGGAGCACAGAGCCCGACCCTGCAAGGACACGTGCAGAGGCACAGGAAGCCTGCACGGGTGCCGGCACATCCCCAGATGCTTTGATTTAAGCCAGGAGACAGCCCAGAAGGCACTTCCCCTGCTCGCTTGCTGCCAAAGCATTCCCAGCAGCTCCTCTGCTGCCTTCATCTCCTAATCTCGACTCGCTGCTCCATAAAGCTGTGAGTAAAGCTGCGTGTACCTCCCAGCACACCCAGATTTTAACGGTCTCCCTCACCCACCGTTCACATAACTGGATTTAAAATGTCGGTGAGATAGCAGAACGCGTTTCTATTAAAGCTCTGCCAACGCATTTGTTGCGCCAGAGCTCAGCTGGGAGGGGTTTTATTTCAGCTTGGCAATCAAGACTTTGCAGGTATTACAAGAAGAGCAGAGCACCCCATCTCCCACATCCACTCGTTGAACCACACGCATTTAGCTGAAGGGCACATTACTCTCTTGCCTCTCCCACAGCCCTGACTCAACACTGGGATGCATCCATTGGACTGTCCCCACACGGCGTGCCAGGACTGAGCTGGCAGCCCTTCATCCCAGCTTTCCTGGCGGCCAGCAAGAGCACATTCAGCACAGCTATCAGCTAAGACACACTGCGCACCTATGGGTCTCAGAGGCCTCCTATATTGTTAACTAATCTCTAGCATTAAGATGTTCGAAATCCTATTTCAGGACAGCCAAAACCAAATCCCATTTTTTGCATCTTCTCAGTGCCGTGAAGCTCCAGCCAAAGGTCTGCTGCTCTGAGGTCACTGCGGAGAGGAGATGCAGCCACCAGGCCAGGCAAGGCCAGGAGCCTCGCTCCCTTCTGTGCAGGCTGAAGGGTGATGAGCAGCACCACCATGCAAAAAGCACAGAGATGCACTGCCCACAGACAGCACTGCCCACAAACAGCGCTGCTTGCTTCACCTTTTGCTCAGCTCTCCTGCAACGACAACGACACAAAGATGGATCAAAGCCTGGCCTTTCTCTCAACATCCTCTTGCTGTAATCCTTGAGCCTGCTGCATGCAGCACCCCCAGCTTCATGCTCCCAGAGCTGACCAAAGGCAGTGCTCTGAGCCAGCTGGAGGAGAAGCCTTGCTTACGTTAGCCGGGATAGCCTTACAAACAAACTGAAAGCAATGGAAGCCCAAGGGAACCTGCTGGCCAGCACAAAACCAGGAGAGGCACCGCCAGCCCCGGTGTGACAAAGAACCAATCACACAGCCAAGGAGCAGCCATGGAAAGGGCTGCAAGCCTCCACTTGGGTGTCTCTCTAGGTTCAGGCTGGATGTTAGGAAATACTACTTCTCTGAAAGGGTGGTCAGGCACTGCAATGGGCTGCCCAGAGAGGTGGTGCAGTCACTGAGCCTGGTGGTGTTCAAAGAGCGTTTGGATGTGTTGAGGAACGTGGTTTAGTGAGAACCATTGGTGAAGGGCGAATGGTTGGACTGGATAATCCTGTGGGTCTTTTCCAACCTTAGCGATTCTATGATTCTATGATTCTCTTCAGGCTGCACACACCCCTGCTGGTGCTACAGACAAAGAATGAAAAGAACAAAGCTAAGGAACTCCAGTTCTCCTCTCTGAGGAGGCAACAAGCGAGCCCAAGCGCTGAATGAGCACACCGAAACCACAACAAACCACAAACACTCAGGGTTACTGGATGAGATTGATGAGCTTTCAAAAGGAGCCGCCAATGGTCCCATTCCTCCGCCTCACTTCTCAACAGGAGAAACAGAAAAAGGCAAAACCCTCTCCTTAAGCAGCAGGAAACGGTTCAAAACAACACCGCTCCACCTGTCAGCATCTTCCGAATGGTTTTCAGAAGATACAGCTCTACCCCTGCATGGATTATGCTGGCTAAAAATGTGTGTGACATTTTAATTATCAAGTACAAATGTTACTGCGAGCAAGCAATGAAACAGATGGTGTCCTGAATTTTGCAGTGCAGCCACGTTTTCCAGCTCAGATTTCCAGTTCACCAATCAGTGAGCTTCAAGTCCTGCCTTTGCTCTGCTTCCCCCAAACATCTGAACTGTGGTAACCAAAGACGCCGGGAGTGCAGCAACGCAACGTGAGCCATCCTCCTCCAGGCCAATACACCGCGTGTTCCCAACAAGGAACCAAAACTGAGCACAAATCCGTACACCCCACAAACAGAGGGAGAAACAGAAGCCATGGAGAAGCACAGCCACGAGTGCTGTGCAACATGGGAAGGGACAAGGACCTGGAGCCCACTCCAGCTGACCACAGCTCCACAGACACATCCAGCTGTGCCTGTGCACGACCCATAATGGACACAGCTGCAGACTATAGAAGACCCAGCTCAAGCTGCACCTGTCCTGTGGCTTACACACATCTTCTGCAAAGCCCTGTAAAGTTTACAGCACCCCAGCAAACAGGAGAACCTCGCAGTCCAGCTCAAGCACTGCACGAGGAGAGGCAGGACATGGGGAGGGAGCTGCAGTGGTAACAAATGAGCCACAAATAGGCTGTGTTTCTGGCTGTCATCGTGCTCTGTGTGGGCTATTTCCCCTGTCAGCTGAGCTGCCCTCTCCAAAGGGGCTCTTGATTTAATAAGCTGTGGCAAAACTTAATCTCAGAGAGCTTTCCTTATACTCTGCCCCATTCATCTTCACTACTGCAAACCCAAAATGCTGAGAGGGGGATGCTGCCCCGGCTTATGGCATCACCGCTGTAATTACTACAAGGAAACATCTCTGGGAAGGTGTCTCAGAAAATAGCAAGCTGAACATTTCCTTGCTCTGGAGCACAGGTGCCCTCCCGAGCACTTCTCCCCTGCAAAACGGGGAAGCCCACCTGGGCATTTACTTACCACGGCGGAAGGCAAAGCACCAGCCTTGCTGCAGACCGTGGGAGCAGCTCGGTTTGCAGCAGCTTGAGATGTCTGCAGCAGGATGGAGACATGCATGGCGGCAGCATGGGGTCTGCTCTCAGCCACGCCGGCAGCTGGACTGCTCAGATAAATAAACCTGGAAATTGACTGCTTCTGAGTGACAAAGGCCTCCCTGCTGGGTGTTCATCCCCGGAGGGGTTAATATAAAACAATCTGACTTCTTCCCCAAATTGCACAAAATCCAATAAGCGCCAGGCAGCGGTGTCTTCTCCCATTTAGAAGATTAAGAAACTCTCTTCTACCGACTTTATCGAACAATTCATCCCCGCAAAACGACGCTGGGTTTTGAACCTGAGGTTGATACCACTCCATTCCAGCTGCAGGCTGTGGGGCTGCATCGCAGCATTGCCAAGCGCCACCTGAGCTGGGTTTGCTGCCAAAGCAGCTGAGCAGGGACGAGGATGAGAGCGGTGGGGGGAAGAAGGTCCCCCCCCACCCCCCAGCTGCCATGATGTGGTCCAGCAGCAGCACCTTCAGCAGCATCCCAGCCGTCCTGTTGTTAAACCAGCAGCAGCCGCGTAACTCATTTCGACACGCCGAGACGGGGCTTCTCTTTGCTTTATGTGAAGCAGAATGACACTTCCTCTAGACACCGAAATGCATCCCCGTCTCATCGTATCAGCGGAGGAAGCATATTTTTCCTCTTTATGTGAAAGGTGATATTGGGTGCATCATGCATTGAAATCGTTTGCTGGCTCCCTCTCTCAACATAAATAAGGAAAAAGTAAGTCAGGGAAGATTGATTTTAAAGATGTATACATATGCATGCATGCAGTTCTCTAACCCAGAACATTATTAAATTCTTTCATATATTCACGCCAAAGATTGTGCAAGTAGAGATGCTATCACTCGTACTTCCCCAGAGTGAGGATTAGGGAGCTTTCCTTCTGCTGAAAGTGATGTGTTTAAACGATCTGTGCTCAGCCAAGCCCTCCTAAGCAGCACTGTACCCCGACCAGAGTCATAGAATGAATCATAGAACGGCCTGGGTTGAAAAGGACCACGATGATCATCGAGTCTCAACCCCCTGCTATGTGCAGGGAGTCCCGCTGGGCTGCCCAGCAATGCCCGCAGGGAGTCACGGCAGCAACCCAAGGCCAGGCTGAGCGCGAGCTCTCTTACGCTCATCAAAGCACTGACCTTCTGATGGCTATAAATGCCCTCTAACTTCTGCAGCCTCCCCAGCATGCATCGCAGCCACCCCATCCAGCAGAGCAGAGCGCAGCCGAACCCCATCAGGGCAGCGCTGCCCGACGGTGCTGCAGAGATCCGCACTGCAAGCCATGCTACATCCAGCCAGACACCGCTATTGATGAGCAGTGCCACGTCCTGCTCCCCAGCCAGGCACATCTGCCACCGGCACTGCCTTCCTGCCTGCACAAATCGCAAGTCTGCAGCAACGCTGCACGATTAAAGACGTCGCTTAGATAGCTCAGTGGCAATGGGTGCCCACACAAACCCCAGTCCTGCAGCATTTGCATAGCGGAATTTTCATCGCGCTTCTTAAAGATTAATAATTTAAGGCAAGTTGTAACCGTGCTAAGATTTAGTCTTATGTTTTCATCACGGCTTTATATTCTCATAAACATCCAACATTCCCAAGTATGCAGAAACGTGAAACGGTATTCAAGAGGAAAAACGGCAACCAATATATCTCCCATTTATGGCATCGAAAGTGAGATCGCATTCAAAGCGCTGCATTTACCGTCTGATTTTGAACACATAAAGCACGCAGCCGTTACACATTCACCTTTCATTGCAAAGCTTTGTTCTTGCGCTGACATCACTTATGGCCGGATTGGAGCCCTCAGTGCAGCTCGGCTGTTTTTCTTCCCCTCCGCTCCCACAGACACGACTCGGGGAGACGGGTCGTGCTCTCTATCCAAGTTGCACTTGCCACGCAGCAATATTGCAACGCGCCCCATTATAGTTATGTCTGCAGAGAGCGCGAGCACAGACTTGGCTGCAGGCACCTCCTAATGGAATTACATAATTGGAGGCATGTCATCTAAATCTGAACAAATTGGATTCTCTTGTCATGCACTATTGAATCAAAACGGAAAGAACGCTCCACGCTGTTATCTACGGTAAACCAAAGGCGGCAAATCCGGCGTCACTAATATTTTGGTAATGTGATGTGTGTTAAAACCAGGGCGGGGGGAGGAGAACATTAAGGGGTCACGTAGGGCACGCCAGAACCACACTGCGTGCAAAAACAGCTCATCCCCGTTCGGTTGGGAGGCACGTTAATGGCAATTAACGCTGGAGAGAAGAGATGCAGCGGCGGAACCGTGCAGGGCCGGTCGCCTGGCAGAGCTGGGGAATGGAGCTGGGGACCGCAGGCTCTTCCACCACCTCTGCTGTGGGAGAAGCGACAGCCACTGAGGCTCCCCAGCCCCGGCTCCGCTGCTCCTCCCCTCCACACCCGGTGCTCAAATTAACATTCACATCCCCTGTGAGTTCTCCAGCCCTCGTAACTCGTAAGCGTGCCCTGCTTTACGTTTACAAGTACATCGACTTTCATTTGGAATTACTGAAGGAATCGTAACCAGGGAGCGAGAGCCGAGCTTACCCAACCGCGCATTCAGGGCAGATTTTCACTGAGCACTCAGCTCGACCTCCAGCTCTGCACGTATGAGAGAACAGAGGCATTAATTACATTACCAGAATCACTAATCAGCTCACTGCATCTTTACATTTCATCAGCGAACCGCTGGTGCAAAATCAGAGCCTTCCATTTCCTTCAGTTTGGCTCTTCGAGCCTCACCACGGTATTTCCATGCACGAGGGCAGCATCCCGCCAGCGGCCAGCCCCACGGTAAGCAGGTCGCTGCTCTGACAGCAGCAGGGGGTACCCACAGCACAGCCCGCACACAGCTGGCGCACTGCAGAAAGCCAGTTTTTAGAATGACATCAGCACGCTGCACTTTAACTACAGAGCTATCAGCTGCTCAGCCCACCACCTCCAGCCCTGCCGTGCCGATGCAGCAGGTGTGAAAAACGCCTATTTCTATCCTGCGTGAGGGAGAAATGCTGTCACAACACCCAATCACCACGAGTTGGGAGAGCACAAAACAGAGGGGATGCAATAACCGCCCTACCCTCTGCCTGCAGTGCACCCCCAGAGGAGCTGGCTCAGCACTCACCTTGTGCTGGCAGGGGCTCTGTGTGGGCACTGGGCAGTCCTCACCATGCAGCCCTTGGGCAGAGCTGCAGGTTGCCACATGCAGAGTCCTGCTCTGCAGATCTACCAGTGAGTGCAACTGCTCGCTGCTGTAAGGAGCCGCTGATCCAAGTACACCAAGAGCATTATGGAACAGAAGGAGTGGTGAGGTACTGGAACAGGCTGATGCTGCCATCATCAGCCCTGGAGGTGCTCCAGAGCCGTGGGGATGTGGCTCTGCAGGACAGGGTGACGGGAATGGTGGGGTGGATGGTGGTTTCCCAGGGCGAGCAGAGGAGCAGTGACAGGAGGGCTGAGGCTCCAACTGGGACTGCCCCACCACTGCTTCACAACAGCCACATCACCCCTCCGTGATGGCTCCAACAGTGCACTCAGATTTAGTGACTTTCTAAATCTAAGCGAGGGGGAAGGGAAAGGTACCACCCCCCATCAGCCCAGTACCTTGTGAGAGCTGCAGATATTCCACCAACTCCTTGTTCTCTCCTGCATCTTCTTCTCACTAAAAGGCTTAGTTGGGGTATTGGTGTGGAGCCAGGAGCTGGACTCGGTGATCCTTATGGGTGCCTTCCAACTCAGGATATCCTATGAGATGGTCTGATTTTGGGTGGCCCTCTATGCAGCCAGGAGTTGGACTCAATGATCCCCTCCAACTCAGGGTATTTACTCTGTGTTTCTATGACTGTTTATCCAATTTGGCTCAAAGAAAGCCAGGGCAAACACGCAGGTTACGAAGCTCCTTCATGCGCTCAGCCTCCTTAACGTTAGCAATATCCGTTCATAATTAATGTATTACAACTAATTAATATCACTAATTAATGAATCAGAACAAGGGCAGGGAGATAGGAGAACATTCCTTCTGATAGCTGTGAAATGCACTAACGGGAGCCGGTCGGGAGACAACTCCTCTCTTAGGGGAGTTTTAACCAGTGTGATTTTCAATCAGAAAAGGCTCTAGTGAATATTTAACGAAGGAATTATAAGAACAGGATGAAGAAAAGCTATCAAGCAGTTCACATCTCTGCCTCTAAGTATAACGATGGGGGGACCTGCACCATCCTGGCCAGGTGGGCAACCCAGCAGCATTGCTACTGCAGGGAACCACAGCCTGGGGAGGGCTATGGGCAGTGCTGGGGTATGCATCATTAACAGCCAGAGGGATCATAAATTAGCACCTAATTAACAGGAGCGCTGGAGACATCTGGGAAGTGGGACATGAAAGGCCAAGGTAAGCATTTGGGATGCAGAAAATACATTCAGGACAAATATTTATTGGGTCAGTAGTTGCTAGCGAGGAACAGAAGCCATAAAGTGGAGATAACAAGGAATAATGCTGCCACAATGGGAAATTGCACTAATGACTTAACAGCTCTTTGCACCTCTCTCTAAAAAGCTCCTAAGGGAAATCTCTTATTCAGCACCGAAGTAGCAGCGGTGTAAATCTGCTCGTCATTACATCTGACCCCCTGCACTCGCAGCAGCTGCTGAGCCCGGTGCCGCACAGCCCTGCTGCTCACCCACTGCCACCGCGGCTCCCAGTGCAGGGCAGAGCAGGACAGGCATCCCTGGGATGGGGAACTGCCCAGGCAGGGCTAAGGGACCACCAGCAAAAGCTGTGCCCCCCAGCAGCCCAGCATTCGCCTGCCATAGGATCGCACACTGAAGGGCATCGCGGAGCGAGCAGCTCCACCGGGCAGGAGAGACGGCAAACATCACTTTAAGAAATGCAGCTTAACCGCCTCGTTAATTAATATTCCAAACTACGTGCGAGCCTTTCACACCCAGCAGGACTGCGGTGAGAGATGGATGAGATGGGTTCACCTTTCTCCAGCGCCGCTTTGGGTCGGCAGCAGAAACTTATCAGCCCGTGCAGCGGCGGAGAGGAGCGCGAGGGGAAGGGGAACATCTGCAGAAGACGGCGTGACCTACTTTTACAGTCATTTGAATGCATCTCTGGGAAAAAAAAAAAAGCCTCCAAAATTTTAAGGGAGAATTATAAATCAAGGCATGACAGTAAACAAGTAATTTGGGAAGTCGCACTGTCTGCTCCGTGCAAACAAGGGATTCATCAAATAATAAAATACTACTTTAGGAGAAAACAAGCACAATTATTTTATAATTACGGCTGCTCTCGCCTTCTGAGGGCAGGAAACCTTCCTACCTCTGTAGAATCATAATCAAGACTCATCAAAGTCCTGTAAAAGCAAATCAATATCTGCTCTTGGCAGGACGAGTTAATGAATAGCGGAGGGCTCTGCCGCTGTCGCTCTGACCGCGGTGGGAACGCTCTGTGCAAAGCACCCAGTGTTGCTGCGGTGGCACTGATGCTCTGCCCTGCTGTCCGGGCATGCAGATCCCCCATCACCATGCAAGCTGTGCACGGTTTGAAGGGTGCAAGTGTCCGACTGCTGAAGATCAGCAGGATGCAATGGGCTCCACGCTCACCCGGTCCTTCTGCGTGCCCAACGCAGAGCTGGGGGGAGATGGCTCAGGCAGTGCCAGGCAGCTCGTCTGCTGGTTTGTCTACCAGCATGCATGCGTGGCAATCAAAGCCACATCCTTTTCACCACTGCTGCAGCCGTGGAGCTGGCTGGCTCTGCGGCACCCACACTGAGCAGAGCTCCGTGCTGTCCAGCCAGCGTTGTGTGCTCTCTGCCCCTGGGAGGGCTCACGCTGTGCAGATGCCTCTTCCAACATTGGCAATCAGAGTGCAGGCTTCCATCTTCCCCAGGTGAACCCTGTGCCATTTACAGGATGCCTGCTCCATTTTCTTTTCTTTTTCCCTTCTTACAAGACCTTTAAAGCAGAGGTCTGGTTTGCCCTCAGTGATTAGCAAAAATCTCACGGCGCTTCTGAAAGAGCAGGGGCTCCTACGAGCAGGGAAATTACAGCCAAGAACATGACAGCAGTTGGATGCGCAGAGCAGGGAGGAGTGAGACGCACTCAGCAGACTGCTTTGAAGCAAAAGCTCAGTAAAACATTATTAAACTTATTTTTAGCCTCGTTTGCTAAAGAAATCAGGCTCTCCTGAGCACACTGTCTGTCCGTCTCCCTCCTCGCTGACAGCCTCCTCATAATTATTTAATCAGCTGCTTCATCTGAGCATCCCCTGCTCTGCTAGAGTGGGGCACAAACAGCCACAGGAGGGGCACGGAGACCCCCCTGGCAGTGAGGTGCCTCTGTGCTCACACACTGGTCCTTCCCACGTGGAAGCAGAAGGGGAGAGAGTGGGGAAGAACACAGCAGAAAAGGAGTCAAACCGCAGTAACCCGTGGGAAAGTGGGGGTTTATGTACTGCTTTGAAATTAAAACACGTGTACCCCACGGAGAGCGTCTCCAGCCACGTATTTCATCTTCCCTGCGTACGTTCTATTTCCCACCCTCCACCTGATCTGCAGTTCTTGGCAAACTCTCTGTGACCCAAATCTGAGCTGTTCAGCAGAACAACATGGACCTGGGGAAGTCACAGCACTGCTGGCACGCCGGCACCCACTGTAGGAAGGGTAGCACGCAGGAGGCACGCTGCGCACTTCTCAGTTGGAGGCGATCCCTCCCTCTCCCCACGCTGTCTGCCCTTCGGCTGTTTACTTTAATAGAGCTGCAGTCATTTTTAGCACAGAACTGTCAGCTGCGGCTCCCACTCGATGGCTCTGCAGAGCAGCAGTGCTTACCGTGTCCCAGGAGCAGCAGCGATGTTCCAGAGACCCCACAAGGACTGTGCCCTTGCCAACGGGAGCTGATGCGCCGCCTCAAACCAGGCGTAAAAATGGGACAAGACCAGGAAAAGCCGCTTCTGCAGAGCAACGCTGTTGAACTGCATTATTGTTTAATGCTTGGCAACACAAACCCAGCAGGTTAGGAGAGCAGGAGGGGAGGGAGAGGTGAGGAAAGGCCTCCAGGGTATGGCCTTGCAAGCACCTCCCTGTGGCTCCCCTGCCCCACAACAACCCCCATCAAACTGAAGAACGTCCCGCTGCAGCAATAAAGGCGCAGGTCCTTGGTGTTCTCATACACAGACTTTGCATCCTTGCAATGCCAGGCCCAATATTTCTGCTCCCAGCAGGCAGAACGCTCATCAAGCACCTCAGTGCCCCCGGACCCAATGCCCCGACCGCTGCCTGGGCTGCAGGGATGGGAAACGCTGCAGGTATCCATCTTCTGCAGGGCTCGTCTTTCCTGGGAATTTGGCAATGACTGCAAACAACGCAGGACAAGCTCAATAGTAGGTGAGAGAAAAATTGGATCTGACAGCACTAATTGAGCCTGAAGTCCCATTTACTGAAAATGATCTGGCATAATTAAAAATTCACAACTGGAGACCGGCTGCGGCAAACACGATCCGTTATGGTTACTCTGAATGACTCCAGGAAACACACACACCCGCCTGAGCTTTGGACTCACAGCCAAACCAGCTCGTGCCACACCAATGGAGTCACTGGGAGGAGCAGCTCCAGATTCTGGGGGATGATGCCCTGCTCACACCAAGCACAGGTCTCCAAATACCCCTTTCCTTCCAACTCTCCTCCTGATGCACTTTGTTGCCGTCCCTACCCTGGAGATGCTCTACTACCAGTCCAGGCAGTAACAGGACAGCTGCTGCTCTTCTATGTTATTTCGAGTTATTGTTATCTGAGTATACAGCAAAGTGACAAACCTGCAAGCACTGAAGGGAGCTACTCTGCGTGCACAAAAGGGCTCTCAAACCTTTGTCCCATGCTAACAAGCAGCTTCCCTGTTTCCCCAGCATAGACACACATGTACTTTTGCAACTGCTTTCTCCTTATTAACCTAATTGGGATTTAATTCCAGCACATAACTTGCAAGCTCTGCTTAGCCTGGAACAAGTTAGAGGGAATGCAATTGGAAACACCTTCACTTCTACTTCTAACGAGTCACTCTGGTAAACAGTGTCTCTGCATAGACCCATGGCAGCCTTCAGCAGGGCAGGATGCG
>PPHD01023292.1:0-10211 GCA_002909625.1 Bambusicola thoracicus | reverse complement strand
TGCCTAATTCAAAACACCTATTTTTCAGCAGGAACAGGTAACACTGATTTTCTTCACCAGCATCAAGCCTAGACATCTCTTCTTAATTACATCTATGTAACAAAACTCAAAGCAGTTTCTAAAAACCTTAAGAATTCAAGAAGGGAAATAATGCTGGTGATTTAAGCCTGCCACTNTCAAGCCTAGACATCTCTTCTTAATTACATCTATGTAACAAAACTCAACGCAGTTTCTAAAAACCTTAAGAATTCAAGAAGGGAAATAATGCTGGTGATTTAAGCCTGCCACTGGATTGTTTCCCAACACCTTCTGGAAGTGAACCCATTCTTTTGTCTTCTATCTCTGGAGTGCATATCAAACAGTTGAGTTCTCTCTTCATTAGAGATTCCTCTAACCTCCAAAATTCCTTCTAGGCCTTGCCTACCCAAAGGACTAAAAGCCAATATAAGGAATTACTACACAAAACTTCCACCAACACTACTGCCAGTAAAGTTCTTCACCTGGTTCTCTTGCTTTTATTTACACGAAAGGGTACTGAGAGGTTTGAGGAATGCTTCCTCTCTTTCTTTTGCATTATATTCCAGTCCCAATCAACCAGATAAACAGTGACATGAAAGACAAGATACCTACTGTCAGAAGAGTAAAGTGAAATATGGTATGCAAAATTTATCTACCTAGGTAGCTTTTTTTTAACCATGGCCATGAAGACGTGATCTTTTTGTTTTGTTCTGTAATAAGGGAAAAGCTTCATCATCTTTTTTGACATTGTGCTACACAGATTTAAAATATATATATATATCAACTTTTAGCAAGGGAAAGAATTTTTTTCCTATCCTGCAAGGGCTACAGAACTTGGCAAGGTCAGAAGCAAAAAAAGAAAGAGGGAGAAACTCATATGGAAGCAGAAAGACCCATTGAAAACCAAGTGAAACAGTACAGTTTGCAGTTGGCTAGAGCTCCCATGCACAGCTCCTTACCTTGCTGATGTTTACAAGCAGCACAATACTGCCTTCACCAGGTTGCAGCTTCACACTGTATGTTTGCTGTGTCTGCAGTTTGGGAATGTTCACAGTTGCAAGACCTGAAATTGGCTTGGAGCCAACTACATTAAAGATGGACTCAATTTCAAGACTCCACTGCTGAGCTCTCCTCACTTAGTAAAGGGAAAGAAGAAATGGGAATACAGGAATTGAGTTTATGTACCTATTAGTTAACATGATCTCTCATCAAATAAACAATTTAAATAGCTTGGATTAAATTTAACAATTTTCAGGCTGTGTTTGAACCAGACCTACAAGGTTAATCTTACTTAGTGCATTTGATGTTAGATTTTCTGACTTTGAATAGAACTACATAATATGATTTACATTTTATAATGCTTTTCATTCCAAAACTATCCAGGGATTTTTCAGAGCTTTGTACAGAAGTCAGAGAATATTACACCAACCACTTTATCATTAGGAAAATGTTTCTTTTTTCTACCAACTCCCACAGACATTATATTTGCTTTTAGTCAGCATTCATATGGACATGGTACTCTTTGGGAAAGATCGTAATCACAAGGCAGTACAGTCACTTTTGTCTATGAAACAAAACCAGTATTAACAGAAAATGAGTCCAATTCACCCAGAGTCACTAAACAAAATGAATGGAGTTATGCTGAGAATGAATTGGGCCCATTGTGTCTAGACTTGATGGGCTCTATCATTACATTCCTTCTGCTCTTAAAGTATAGTGGAGGAAATAAGTCAGTGACTTGCCCAGGACCTCTCCCCACTGCTACCTGAGGGAGCCATCTCCTTTACAGAACACCTTATCAAATAAGGCAAGCTAGGGTCAAGGTTACTCAAGTCTAATGTTTGAATTTCTCACTTATCTATATTTATAATTTAAATTTAAATCTATTATTTAAATCTATAATTGCTCAATTATATTATCTGTGTACAGGCACATCCTGGATACTCCTATATTCATATATAACAGATGAATGTCTATAAAGCAGAAAACAAGGAAAACTAAAACTGAGACACATTCTGTATACATAAGCTGCTCATCACCTACTTTCTCTTTTCACATACATATTCTCTCTCTCCTTCCATGGAAAAAAAGAGAGCTTCCTCCAAAACCAAACAATTACATTCAGCCTTGCTGTGACTTTCAATGCATTTTTTAGAACTACAAGCAGTGAATGGGTTTGCAAGTTTGTACTACACCCAGCATTACCCAGGGAAGATGGATTTTGAGAAACGTTGAAGGGTTTAAAACAAACCCACACAAACTATCAGAAGGGGCAGTAGTTACAGAGTATTTTCCCATCCATGCAAGAGAATAAAGAAATTCCATTTACTGTCTGAAACGTGGAGTCTAGGCACAGAAATCAAGAACAAAGAATCTTTTTACAGAGTCAGTGGTCAAAAGGCAATGACACCAGATCTGTTGAGCAATGTAAGCACATAGCCAGTTTAAATTCAAGTTGTTCATTTATTCTTTATTTTTCAAATGTTATTATGTACAAATACTAATATGTTGTGGCTCTGGTTCCAAAATACTCTGTCGAATGATAGAGGTTTGCTCTTTCTAAGCTATTCAGAGAGTATCACTGCCAACCAGAAGGTGGAGTTGTGGGAATGTGGGAGGGACCAGAAAAGATTTTTACTGTAACTAAGTTCTAGAGAGCACAGAGCCTGTGCTGGGGCTTTCCACGGAAATTCCAGTCACGTTAATTCTAACTAAGATCTGCAGCTATTTCAGGAAGCTTTACATGCATTCAGGGAGTGACGTCTTCCTCTTTTATTCCTACACAAAAACCCTGTTCCCAAGGGCTGAAATTCAACCCAGTGCAGAGGACTCATGTGCCAGCTTTTACTCCACTGAACACCGGGCTCAACAGGCAGTGAAAACGTGCAGGTGGTCTACAGAGGGCTACATTACCTTTTACAGAAAGTTTTGACAGAAAATTAACTACTTTGCTCAGCTGCAATAATCTTCAAGACAAAGGAGAGGAAAATCAAAGAGCATGTCCAGGGAAGAAACCGGTTGGGTAAGTTAGATAGCAAGAATGCAGAAGGCTGTCCTCTCAAATTGCAGCCTTAACAAATTACCATGGCATAACAACGCTGCTCTTCTGTCTCAAGCTTCACATTGTGTCCTGAAAATTCGGTGCTCCTGCAACTCTGCTCACTCTGCATTTGCCCTCCCAACACTGAACTAAATTCCCATAGCAGCTTTGTTTTCGTTTAAAATGGAAGTATGATAGAAGTTAGAGTCATTTATTGGGAGTCCCAGTAAGAATACATGCCAACAAAAAAGAATTTTTCTGAAACAGGTGAACAGGGGCTAACCTCAGTTACGCTGTATAGTATTTCTTAAGTTATTCTGTGATCTTCAAGCATAAAAAAATTCTGAATTCTAAAATTAAAGCACTACTGTTTATACTAAGTACTGGTTCAAGACCTAACAGTGTGTGCTGTGGTAAGCACTACAAAGTGACAATAAAACTATAGAACCTCTTTCTAAATGAACTGTTAATTTAGCTTAACAGTAAAATGGTTTGTATCCCAGAGGTGAAAAAATAATAAAAGGCAGTAACGTGACTTACCAAAGAAAGGAGTTAAAGAAAAGTAAATCAAATGATAAAGGTTATAGGCCTCAATCCTCACATCTTTCCAGATTCCTTGAGTGGGAAAAGAAGGGCCCCAGTCCCAACTAAATGAACACTGCTCCTGGAATACAAAATGATTACATTATAATTGCCTATTTTTCACACAGAAACGGATGCTGAACCAGAAATAAAAAGTATTTGCTATCTAGAAATGAAATATTATCATGCAGTGAAAGAATTTTTCCAGTTTCCTTCAATTCAGAACAGCCTACAGTATCTTTCCTCTGACTCCTTGAACAGAACTCTGTTGCTACTACCTGTATTATATAAAAATACAACTTTGTATTAAACATCCACATATATTAAAATTTAGTATTAGTAAAAGAGTAAATCATTTATTCCAACATCTAAAAATGAAATATAATGTTAAGATGGAAAAAAAAGGAAGCCAGAAAGTTACTTTCAGTTCTGCTCTGAATTATATTAGTTTGTAAGTTCAGTATTTAATTTCATAACTAAAAGACAAAGTAAGCAGAAAATGAATTATTACCAAGAGAAGCTCTGGAAGAGAATGATTAAATATCGGGGGCATATCTAAAATATTTTAACCTTTTGTGGTAACACCATAGATTAGTTCAAGGAAAGAGACGTACATGTCTGATGTATTTGTGCAGTTCAGTTCTGTTCACTTTTTCCCCCTTTTTTATGGTTCTTTCATACAAAAACAAAGGGAACAAAAATATGGTGGTGGAATATCTTAGTTTTGATTCTAAGAGAATAACCATCTGAATTACAGAATGGTTGCTGGGCACAGAAGTGCTGCTTTCCATTTAGCTGTTTTTCAAACTCAGTGAGATCTCTACTTAACAAACCCCTTAAAGACATCTATTCAGCTGTCCCCCAAGCTTCACACAGCCCCAGCCCTCAAAGCAAATACAATAGATCTCCTTAAAGTCTCGTAGCGTGACCTATAGTTCTAAATTTAGAGACTAATAACTTACAGCCGAGGCATACTAATTTTGGCAAACCACACCGCACAAGTCTGGCCTATCCCCTGCATCGCTGGAGTCAGTCTGCCTGCCTATCAAGTTGCAAAACAGCCTTCCAGGAAGCGAGCACTGCGCCGATTTCAAGTGTGAAAACAGGGACAATGCATTCTTAGAAAACAAATCAGATTGAAAGCAATTTTCCCTTTACGAAAGATAAGCAAATGAATCACTGACGGATGGTCAGGTTTCACTAATAGTATTGCAGAGACTATCAGATATAACGTTGTAAGAACAATACGTTCATATCACGAAAGAATGTTTCCTAGAGAAAGACTTGTTTCACCACAAATTGGTGTTAAGAGTTAGATACAATTACTGCACTTAATGCTGAACCTCGAACATGCATTCAGCTCTCCATTACTACAAGATGATAAGCAGCCAGCTTCATTTAGCTATGTTCTAGCGTGTTTCTTTACTTTTAAATGTGACATCATTACTGCTTTTACCACATACTTGGAACTAAAAATGTTTCTGGAAATGTCCGGAGCAGTTTCCAGGTATAGTCAAACAACTCTTCTGAGAAAACGAATGAAAGTACTTTTGTACAAATTTTGAAGTATAGTTCAGTAAAGTACAAAATCATTCCTGGCCATTTTTGCTCTATAAATAAGACTACAGCTGCTCAAGTGCCTTCTTCTTTTCAAGCTCTTCCCTGAATTGATTTCTAAGAAACACAGTGGAGACAGCATGGATCAACTTTCTAAATGAACCAACTTTCTAAAATGCAATAAAAATAAAAGCAGCAACAAGTAGTGATACAGACAACATCTTAATACTCATGTATGTTCCGAAGACAACATGAAATTCACCTTTCCACTAATAAAAGTAAAGCAAATTACACCCATGTTTAGATTAACAGAATTCTCCTTCCTTTTTGAGAGGCTTCTACAAGACCTTGTTCAAAAAAGTTTAAAATTCTTTAAAAAGAAAGGCATTTAAGAGGAGACAAATATGCAGTAAATAAAAGCAGTTCCAAAGTACAATGGCTGCTCCAAAAGTAATGCCTCCTATTTTACTGCACTGGCCCATGATGCCAGAAGGGAATGTTGGTGGTATGGCAGTAGTGGTAGAACTTTTCCATCTGTATTCTGTCACATTTTGTTGCTGTGTGACAGATGGCAGCTAAGGGGCAGTCTGGTAACATGGTGGTTCACATGGAAGTGCATAGGAAGAAAAATGTGTGACTGAATTCCTCCACGCAGAAAAGACATTCACTGACATTTGCTGAACATTTATGGAGACCAAACAATGGATGTGAGCGAAGTGAGGCAATCGGTGTTGCCTTTTAGCAGTGATGACAGTGAAGTGAAAGACAAGCTACGGTCCAGGTGGTCACGCAGATTCTTACGTGCACGACATGCAAGCTTTTGTTCATCACTGGCAAAAATGCATAGCTTATGGTGGTTGAAAAAGAGTATTTGTAACTGAGAGTTTGCTCTATTAAATAGTGTTTTTGTGCTCCTTGTACGTGTTGCAGTTTCCACAGAAATAAATAGGTGGCATTATTTTTGGAGTGACCTACATAAGTTCACCCATCCACCGTCTCTCCCTGGCTTCTGCAAAGCTGTCACGAATAAATGAGATGCTACACAAATTACAGTTTACCCAGAGAGCAGTAATGAAGTCAGAGTTTCTGAGTTCCATTCTTTGTATGTTATTGTTGGTTTCACTGAATACCTACCTAAAAGTCACACGATAATAAGATGCGACCAGGTCCTCTGTTAGATAACACTTCTCAGGACAGAGCTGCCCAGTATAAATAGTACAGAACATGAGCAGATAGCAAACACTCATAAAGCTGCTTGGCTGCAATTTTTACAGCCATGGCTATATAAACTGCTATTTGTAACAGGAAATAGTGTCAGTATACCATGCTAAACCCACCCAGTGGATCAAAATGTAATGATTACACATTTTTCAGTGCTACTCTGCTCTCTTAGCAGCCAGTCTCCTTGCTGCCTCCTTGATTAAAAAAAAAAAAGCCTTTTAAAAATTCTTACCGAGTAGGTGTGGTTAGCCTGGCCTTCATATGTCTCCTGTATTACCTACATGCGTGGTTACAGGTTTCTTGGGGATGCAGCAGAAAGGAATGACAATGAAAAATATATCCCACTAATAAAATGACATTGAAGGTTTCAGAATACATCTGTAAGAACAGCGCATACCACATTCCTCTCCTCATGCCTGAAGCCAAAGGCAGACAGTTCTTTACCTACCTTTCTGATGAAATTAGCATGGCACTCGCCTTTCTGCACAGGTGGAGGGCATGCTGGGGGGACGCTGTATTCTTTGTGACATCTGCTCTGCTCTGCAGCATATGAAATGGCTGACATGAAACGGACTTGAATAAAATTGACCTCCTTGATCATGTTGGTAATATCAAAGCTCTAGGTTAAGAGAACAAAGCAAAATCATTACAGTGCTGACATTATTTATGAGACTTATAATCACTGTCACATTGGGCTTTTAATACCATACATATATTATTCAAAAGCATTTGAACTACAGCTTCAACAGGCTCTAGTTTTGAAGAAAATAAAGGATATTCCTTATTGAAGAAACAAAATGCACAGTAGAATTCTAGATACAAGATCCTTCTGGACAAACCACTTTGCCCATGCTGAGTCCTCACTGCAGGCTGCAGCAGTATGGTTGCACACTGAACTTCTTGAAGAATGAAGATGGCTAGAGAATCTTTCCCCTCCTGCCTCACTCAGAACTCATCTGCATTTTTTTAGAAAGGCACTTTGATCCAAGTCAGAAAGCTGTTTGATACAGGATTCCCTCCAACTCCCACTGTGCTGCCAACTTCTCTATCACAAACCACCGAACCAACTTTTGCATGAATGCTGCAAACCCGTATTTCACACCACCACCCCTCCCATCCATAAAACTTACAGACACTCATCCCACGTTAGCACCTCACAAAGAATTTGGGGGCTTTCTCATTGGCTCACAAAAGTCTCTTCAGTGTGGCTGGAAAGAGGGGCGAACATTCAGTTTCAGAATTGTTCTGTGCTGTCAAGAATATGTTTCTAACACCTAACGCTCATTTCTTCTAAATAGTGTTTATCTGTGACAAAGTAAATCTTAGTGATGTCTTCCACTTGTGAGTAGCGCAGCTTGCATCACTCACTTCACTTTTATAGCATACAGCACTATACCCACACAGAGCCTTCACAGAGACCTTCCTGCAGACATAATTATCATGTGCAACAAGGTGAACAAAGTGGAAATCTGGGACACAGCCATCCCAGACTCAACGTGATACCCTTAACTCTGGTTATACACTGAAGGCCATTTCATGAACTGTAACAATCTCATACAGAATGAAGTTGCAGAAATAAGAGCAAACTAATATCATATCCCAATTCTGCAGAGCCTGCTACCAGTAGTCCTTTAAATACTCTCCAAATATTACATGAGTTCTTCAGAGCCCTAAGAAAACTCTCATTTCACAGATGACAACACTAAGTCACAGAGAAGCCGAGTGATTCGTCCCAGGTCACACAGACTCAGGTGGCAGAATCTACCTCTCATGTCTCAGTTCAGTACCTGCAGTAAAACCTGCCAGAATGGTAAATGCAGAGATAAGAAGACACCAGATCTCCATTTCAACTAAATGACTCCACTAACAAGTTGGTTTTTTTTAATTTGTTCAAGAGAAAGGCAAGAATCAATCAACTTATACTACTACTCAGAACCGCTTTACACTTTAAAGCTATAAAATTAGTTTGAGTGTTTTTGCCACTCTCCAGATCATTCTATGACGAATACCCTCATGCCCTTTATGGGCTGAGCTGGAAGATGTAGCAACATCATCAAAAGCCCAGCACTAAATATCAAAAACTCCATATAATGGAAAGTAATGGAAAGTAATGGAAACACTTATAAAAGTTTTGTGCTATGTGTATTTTCATTTCAGTATTCAAATGTGATCCATTCTAATAGCAATTAGTAAGCAGATTTACAGCTAATAAAACAGGTTTAAGCTTAAGTTTTCTTAGAGCTGTGACAGAATCCAAGAAGCAAGACTTGCATTATTAGCTAAACCAATCCTCTTGTGTGGGTCCACTTGTTTTGAACAAGACATAGTTACCTCTAGATCTGACCATGCTGCAACTGAAAAGGCAAGCACGCTTCTCTTTCCAACAGTTATCTGATTATATATGCAGTCCTCAGGTCAACACTTTGTGGCTCCAAGCACTTACTTTCATGCATACTTAAAAGCACTGAAGGTGTTCAGCACAGAACAGCTTTAAATGAAAAATGAGGCACTTTCAGAACTAAATGCATTACTTACATATCTGTTGAACATGTTGTTTGTTCTCCCAAGAGTGACATTGTTGAGCAGGATGTGTGCTACTGTATCTACTCCCTCAAAAATCAAATTCACTTTCTGCCACTTTCTACAGAAGACAACATACACATAAAACACTGTTAGAATACCTATACTTAACAACGGTCAGAAAACAGATACTGTAAAAATATATGTCTCAGTTATTATTAGCAACAGCTGTGTCAACCACATCCAAAAATGTTTGACTTAGTGTGGCTACATTATATCTCTAAATAATCAAATGAAGATGACAGCTGAAGTGGCTCAAAAGCCTGCAACACTGCAGTTCGCATACCCATGGAACACCAGATTGGCTAGCTTCCAATTAGCTTAAGTGTTATTCTTCCACAGTCTGCACTTCATAAGTAATTTTTAACAATGAAGATAAAAATGGGAAAAAGCAACCCCTGCAGTGCCCTTTGGCAACAGCTTTGCAGCTGTACTTATTGCATAATTTGTTTCATTAGATACAAAAGTATTAAGCAGATTTTGAACTGACGGATTAACCAGCAATTCTGCAGGAAAGACGTCACAAAACTATTTTAGACACATCCTTATTGCATACCTGACATCAAAAGGAGTTTTGAATGTCCTGCTGTAAGTCCAGTTATCCAGTGAGATCCACCTGTACATCACATCATTGAACCTATTGTATGGATCCTAAACACAGATCAACAAAAAGGAAAGTATGAGATTTATTTAGTGATAGCATTACTACACGAAATGCATCGTAATATCCATTAGAAGAGCACTTCTCAGGCAGTCTGCAACTGCTAAATCCACCTATTTTAGCTCAAATATTCTTTTTTACCCTTGAAATAAGAATTAAAAGCAAAGCTTTGGTAACATTTGGCTATGTGGGTCAAATCCTATTTGCTATAATCATTTATAATGAAAATAGAGAGTGCAGGATTTGTCTTTATTTAAGAAAAACCAGGGATGAAATTTAAAAAAAATCCAAGTCAGCTTGTGACTTAATGAGAGGAACAGAAACATAATTATCCCTATAATGATATAAAAAAGTAAGACTAACAGGATTTTAAGGAAGCAAAGAAACAGCGCCTTAGGCATCTACAGACAACTGTGAACAAATCTCTACAGTTTAAAATAATAGTGAATACTATAGCTGCTTTGTGTCAACAACCAGTCTGAAGCCCAAATGAAATTGTTCTGTTAGGAAGGAGGGAGAAGAGGAAAAAAAGAAAAGAAAGAAAAAAAAAAA
>PPHD01023291.1:0-12516 GCA_002909625.1 Bambusicola thoracicus | reverse complement strand
AAAGAAAGGCCTTTGCCAGATAACCTGTCACCAGGCACCGTGCTATTGCTTACAGCCCAGAGGACCCAGGTGCACCCTTTCCTCTCTAAGGAGAGTTCTGACACTGCCGTTTAGCTGCAGGTACCCCAGTGCCTGACCTTCCTCATCCAGGTGGGCTCCGTCAGCCTCCGGGCTCTCGTCCTCGCTGGCTGTGATCTCGGTGATCAGGTTGCCCAGTCCGAGGGCACCCAACCCGGCCAGGTGCTTCTTGGATTCCTGGAGAGATCAGAGCCACGTCCCAGCAGGGAGGCTCCTCCGCCTCCCCCGCCCCAGCCCGGTGCCGGCAGACCCCGCTCGGCACCCACCGAGGCCTACCCCAGCCCCCGCCGTCCCTCAGCCCCCTCTTCTTCCTCCCCTCCGCCGTGGCACCGACGGCGCCGTCCCGCAGCCAGCCGCACTACCTTGTCGAGGACGCTGTCTCCCTCGAGTTGCCCGGCCTCGTTGATGTTGCCGAAGAGGAAGCCGGCCAGCGAGAAGGGCTCGGAACGGCCGCCATCCGCCTCCTCCTCACTCTCCGAGTCCGACATCGCGGCGGCGGCAGCGCCGGGCCGGAAGCGGAAGTGGGCGGTGCGCTGAGGGCGACGGCGCCGCCACAGCGCCCCCTGGCGGCCGCGCCGCGCACAGCTCCGAGCAGGAAGCGGAGGGCGGATCCGAACCGCGGAATGAATTAACGAGAGCCAGGGGGACGAAGAAGGTTTTTATTACCATTTAATTTTTGCATAATTTAAAAACAAAAATCTTTTTAAAACTGTTAGCTGTAATACAAATCCTTTTATAGTATAAAATCAAGTCGCCAGTGTATATATCAGTACCAGACGCAGAGGCGCGGGGCCGGGTCACAGCCAGCCCGCAGCGCCCGCTCCTCCAGGCGAGCCCAGCGCAGCACCGGGGTCCCGCAGAGCGGGGTTAGCGCTCAAGCAGTGAGGCTGCTCTAATAGAAATCCCACAGAAATAGCTACGGCTGTAAACCAAGAAAGCACTTCTCCGTCTGAACGCCCTCAGAACAGCGCAACTGGCAGGCTGCTCGAGGCGGCGTGCATGGCCACAGCCACGCTGTAAGGATGCTGAGTGTCAAAGGAATGATTTGCCAGCTGAAGGGTTACAATTGGTCTTCTCCCACAAAGCCTCTTGGCGAGCGATGGCATTCAGAGCGCGTTTCCATGAAGTAAACACAAATCTGGAACGGTGTGGGAAACTCACGGTGTGACTCGGGGGTATCCTGACCTGCTGCCAACAGAGCGCAGTGATTGTGTGAGGTGTGCTTCTCACCTGTCCATGGCAAAAATGACGCCTGTGGGAGGAGGGGAATGGATTGTGGAGCGAAGCGCTGCACGACGTACAATCAAATGCACCAAGAGGTGGAGGAGTTAAAAAAGAAAGGTTCTAAACGGAGAGAATGCCCACTGAATGGAAAAGCTCCGTGCATCCGTGTGCTGCTGGAGGTCATTCTCATGAAGAAGAGAGGCTGGAATAAATGAGCTGTCAGCCAGCAGGAGCTTTGCTCCCCAAAGGCACAGACATGCAAGGCACCTACAGGACTGCTGATGAGGTACTCTGAAATCCAGAAAAAGCCTCTGAAGTCCTTCCAAGTTCACTTTCTGCTCAGTTCCACCACCGTCGTGTCCATCTCCCCAGTACTGCCGTGCAATCTTTTCATTACATGATCTGGATGGGGACAGAGCGTTCCAGAACAGCGTCATCAGTAACGCAATCCACTGCAGTGAATTGGTGACGTAGGAGGATCCCATCACACCATACCCTCTTCCAGTTCACACCAGGACGGCTGCTCTGCGAGCCCACAGAGAGGGGCTGTGTGCAACCAGAGCTCCTCACCTGCAGGATGTCTGCCGCCCAGCCAGGAACAGCAGAACCATGAGATTTCAGGACATAAAAAAAAGGAAAAACTTAAAAAAACAACAGTAGTAGCTTCAGTACAAAACTGCAAATAAGAGAGGCGCCGGCTGTTGGCATTAAAAGCCTATTTAAGAGCAGTTAAAGTACATCTGAGTTAAGCAAAGGTTACGGGCTTGCACCAGGGTAACTAGACTGATGATATAGGCCTGACCTGCATTACAAAGACATGTGCACTGGCTTAAATAAATATATTTTAAACATGATAAACTCTATTTACTCAGTTACTGAAATTTACCTACGGAAAATAATCTTGCATTACAAGGCACGGGATTAATTGCCGCCAGCATGTCCAGCCCACGCTAAAGGCCTACTACTAAAAGGCAGACCGTGGTGAGTAGAGGTCCCCTGATGGAAATACTCCTGCTCCCTCACAGCCTGCAGGTAGAGCCGCATCTGGAACAGCACTCCTGCAAGAGCAGAAGGTGCAAAGACATCCCAGACAACGAATGGCACCTGGTGAAGAAAAACACGCAGAAGTCTCCAGGTTTCTGCAAACATTCATGCATGACAGGCATTTGGGTGTTGCCTACCAATGTTAGGAACTCAGTGGTGCTTTACTAGCCACACACATTTGGGTTAACTGCAGTTGCTATCTATGGGTTGCAGTTTGCTGAAGCAGTACTTGTATGAGCATACATCAGATACATAGAAGCTGCAGTTAGTGTCAGCATCGGTTACACCAGCTGAAGAAAGGCACGTCCTCTTCAGAGAGGGGAATTAGGGCACAAATATGAACATATCTACCCCTTGTTTGGGGTTTTGGTTGGTCAGTTTTTAGTTGGTTTTCTTTTTTCCTTTTTTTGGTATCAGATAAAGCAAGGTCAGATTAATTGAAGATCCCTAATAACCTGGTTGCTATATTTCCTGTTCTTTTGCTAAAATTAGGCTTTTTCTTTCTGCCCAGGGTATACGCAGTGCAGTTTCACATGTGTGAGAATGGCAAGGATGCAAGTTCTGAATGACCAATGGAGGCTGCATCTGGACAAAGACAGCACTGTCAACCTCAGACAACAAAGCCCAGTCCAGCACCATTGGTTTCATACAAAGCATCTTTGAAGCATGCTGCTTTCATGCCACCAAGCTCTAAGGTTAAGACTAAGGAAGGTTTCATGCGCTCACCCCTCAGCTGGTCCCAGAATCACACACAACTAACAGTGGACATCCTGAAAATGTACACAGCCAGCTGCCACTCACTAGAGCTGCTAGAGAAAGTTAAGAGAAGTACATAAATAGACCTTCCATTAAAGCAGTTGATACTAACTGGTTACCTAGCAGGGGGGAGAAAATCGCCCAGGTAAATCTATCCAGTGACTGACTAACCATGGCAAACTGAACTGGAACCGTCAGAAGAAACCAATGTCTCTGTTTCCTGTAAACAGAACCTCCACATTTGCTGTCAGTGATGATTCGCTGTGAAATGTCAGGGGGTGACTCCAAGAAGATAAAGCGAAACAATTAACTTTTCAAGAACAAATGAAATGGGCTTCTGCCCGAATCTCCGGGAGTCATCAAAGGGAGAGCAGGATCACATTGAAAACAGTCGCTTTGAGAATAAGTGTCATCTCAACTATCTCAGTCAGCCCAGGAAGATCATTTTAAGTTTATTCTCAGGGTGTAAAGTCTCTTTGAAGAGTGAAATAAAGCCTTAACCTGGTTTAGGAGATTACGGAAGGCTTGCACCTAATCTGCTCTTCCACCTCTCCATTTCAACAGCACTAAAACCTCTCATTTGAGTGATTCATCATTATCCTAAGTTCCCTGCAATAGGAATCTGCTTCTATTAACAAAATACTTGCAGGTGTTCCCTAGGTCTTGCTTATAGGATTTGATCTCTGTTAACTCTTCACATAAATGATCACAGTTCACTTTAAGGCAAATCTCAGTAATATTTCTGGCAGTTTTGTATGTAAACAAATTGTTTTCAAGCTCTGATTGGCAAAGCACAACAAATGCACAGCCAGACTTCTATTTGTCACAAACCAGTTTGATCTGTAACCGAGAGATGGGAAAAACAGCACCTAGACTTAAAGCAAAGTTATCAGAACTTGTGCTTTCCAGCAAATCTAGCAACTGGTGGCTATAAAGTAAAGAAGTTGGGCTTCAGAGAAGTCCCTTCCTTTGTTTCCCTCCACTACATAAGAACAGAAGCCAAGTGATCCCTGGAGAAGCTGGAGACTGGAACTGCAGAAATTAAGTATATATTTGACCTCTCCGCTGGAAAAAGAAGTTGTTTTGTTTCAGTTTCCCTGAAGCAATAAGACTGCAAGAATATCCTTTGCATAAACCATTTCTGCTTAGAGCTGTTAGTGCAAGACGCAAATCTTCAATTTAACACGTTAAAAAGCCCTCCACAATTCTAGTCACTATTCAACTTTGAGCATCCATCATCCGAGGTAACTACAATAAGACACATTTCCTTGTGTTCTTCTTTGTCACAGGATAAAGAACCGCACGCACAGCTTCGGCGAACACCTCCCGAACGCCCTCCTGATTCAGTGCTGAGCACTCCAAATATTTGACCGCTCCAATTTGTTTAGCCAGTGAAGTCCCCTGTTGTGGGGTAGTGGGAGCCAAGCTTTGCTCCTTTAACTTTTTAACTGTTTCCAGGTCGTTTCTCAAGTCTCTCTTCGTGCCCACTAAAAGAATGGGAACATTAGGACAGTGGTGAGAAACTTCAGGGTGCCACTTGTGCCTCACATTTGCATAGGAAGACGGGCTGCCAATGGAGAAACAGATGACAAATACATTGGTTTGAGGATATGAGAGTGTGCGCAGACGGTCATATTCCTCCTGGCCTGCAGTGTCCCAGAGATTCAAGCTAACCGTCCGGCCATCGACAGTCATTTGGGCACTATAGTTGTCAAACACAGTAGGGATGTACTCCTCTGGGAAGGCATTGGTGGTATAGCTGATGAGAAGACAAGTTTTTCCCACAGCGCCATCTCCAACAACTACGCACTTTATAGTCTGCATTCTTTACCCAGATACAAAGTCCTGCACAAAGCAAGAAAACAAGTTAGGAAAAGCACGTTCCATTAAAGTCAGTTTAAATAGATGCTTTTGCAAGTGTTTTTAACGCCGCTAACAATTTCTTATCGCAGCCAGACACGCTCAGTGCCTTGGAAGCCATAATGAAGAGCTCAGAGGCTAGAAAGACAATAGTGAAACAGAGATGCAACAAGTGGAAAGCTCTGTGACAACTGGCTGCTTTCCAACCACAGAAGGACAAATTAGCCAAATTCCCACAGTCCTGCCTTACCACCAGACAGTTTCCCACAGGCAAAAGGGACAAGTCCTTGGGAAGTACCTGCAAGCAGAAAAGCGTGGCCTCAGGCCCTGTAACAACATACTCTCTTATTGTTGGTAAGTCCATCCACACGCACTCTAAGCTGACACTTATTGCCTACGTACACTACTTCCAGTCAGTTTATCACAAAGAGAAGGCCAAAAATGATGGAATAAGCCAAGACAGCAGTTGCTGGGCTGCACTGTTACCGTTTACTACAATAATTCACTCAACTCACAGTCAATCAGACCTCGAGTAACTGCCTTATGCAGGATGAGAAGTTCAGACAGTAGCATACACAAGAAAAGCTGTTTTTTTGAAATATAACAAGAAATGGTATCCAGATTAGCATACATAAAGAATGTTTCTAAAGAAGCCAAGAACAGATTATTCTCTCTAATTGGTGACAGAACAAGCAGAACTTAATAGGCTTGAAGTAAAATAAAGAAAGCTTATATAGGGTATTAGAAAAAAAACACGGTGCAAAAGATCAGCAATCAAACAGCCTTCCTGGGCAAGCTGTGGAAATGTTACTTGAGATACACGTCCCTTATAGGCTTTCTTATCCTGTTTCTGATATGTAAAGAGTAGGGTTCATCATTAAATGCATGCGGCCTAAAACTCATTTCATTGTAAGCATTTATTATGGAACTTTCATGTACTTGTTCATAAGTACTATGGAACAACTACAAGCACAGTCATTTGCTGCACATCTCTGTGCTGGAGCTTCCACTGCTCGCCTGAGCAAGAAAGAACTTGCATCTGCCTTCTCACCCAAATGCCTTTGGGGTACTATCAGTAATCCCCAACTCACAACCAGCACTAAATATGCTGCTTCAAACAAACAAATAGTGGGAGGAAATATATTGTGCATTCCAGAAAAATCACAGCTCCAACAGCATCCACACTGTGCAGGGAACGTGAAAATAAGCAAGTCAAGTACTTCACAAATAAAACAAATAATCACCAAATTCCTTCCCTCCAACCTCCCCTTCAAGACCATCCAAACAAATCAACAGCTTGTTACTATTAAATCTAGCTTTGTCCTTTCTGACACAGTCTGTATCTATATAATGCTATCTTCCCACTGGGAGCACACATGATTTCTCTGTGCTAGCTGGAAATCAACTGCCTTAAGCTTTGGCACTGCAACAGGCAACTCTGGAGAGCGATACTGACTTTGGTTACCACAACATACAGTGCTTGGGGAGGTATAATATGTACGTGCTTGCTATTCAAAAAACAACTGGCTGTGGGAAGCAGCACAGAAACTTCACATCAGAAAGGCTCAGCAGGGTATGCGATGGGATTAGAAGAAACAGGCAGGAGGAAGACACAGAAGCAGTTTTTCCCTTTTGAAAATGGCAGGATTGAAAGTGCTGAGACATTGTGAATTACCTGAAATGCAACCTGGCAGATACTTTTGGGGTATAGAAGAAAAGTATACACGTGCATTTCATCATACACCAAAAACACGTGTCACCCCACTTCGTGGCCACAGTCAAAAGTAAAGAAATATGCACACAGTTAGAAATCGTAAAGGTAATCGGTAAGAAGAACAGCACTGACCAGCAAGAGCCGACAGCAGGACCGCATATATTATTCCCAATCAGTGGCACCAAGATTTTCATTTAACGGGGCTGAAAGAAAAAAAAAGTAAAATCTGTCAAATTAGAGGCTTAAGAACATCCGTTGCTTTTGCAAAAGCCAAGGTTAAAACTCTGTTAAAGCTGCCGAAAGCATGACAAATTAAACATGTTTATCATTTTTTCATTAATAGGTTGAACACCACTCCTAGCACAGAGGGTCCAAGCGTTGCAGAACTGTGAAAAAAGAAGGAGTGTATCTGAATGCCATAACACTGCTGTATCTAACGATGCAGCTGTAGCCCACTGTCCTAAATTCTGCTTCCGCTCTCCCTGCAGGGCAGAGCGCGACCTGCTCTGACACACTCGTCACCATCACAGCCCTCAGACATCCCCAGGGCCCGTGTCCCTGCCCAGCAGACAGCATGCCACCCTTTTAAGTGACCCAGAAAGGCTGAGCAGTTCTGTCATGCACTGTACCCAACAGTACCAGCAGCTCTGGTGCAGCCAAGGCAGTGGTGGAATAGTAGAAACGAACCACAGAACAGAGGAACCCCATTGCTGCTATTGCTCTCTTGGAAACACAAACCACGAGCTCCCCCGAGGGCTCACCTATTGCTTTCCAAACAGAATGTCTCACAGGAAGGCAAAGTAGCCCGGAATTGCATCATTATCTGCTCACAGCATAGGCTGATACTCATTCCAGAGGGTCATCGCACCAGTAGTGAAACACAACATATGCAGTCTTGTATACTGGTGCAGTATAATGTCACATCACCTCATACTATCGTTAGATAGAATAGCTTGATTCAATCTCATTCGATCTCATTTAAAAAGTTCTCAATTCAGAGACTACTTTTGTTGGGTCTTTATTTAAGAGCTCATTGGAGCTTTCAGTTTGGAACACAGTTGTAAGGTAACAAAAAAAACTGGGAGGATTAATGCAATTACTGCATTAATATCTTGAATTACCTGACTAGAGCTTCAATTTTTGGAGAGCAACAGTTGTAACAGGAAGCAACTCCATGCAAATGTGCCAAAGCACCAGGCTAAGTATGAATTACACAAAGATGATTAAAGAGGCTGTGGGATCCTAAGTATGCGTCCCTGCAGGGCTCCTTTCAAGTAGGTCCTCATAGCTGAAAGGAATCGTGTGTGGCATTTGCAGACGGAGAAACAAACGCCGACCGAGGTACAGGAATTAGCAGTGAAATACTGAATCCATAGAAATGAATCCAATGAAGACGTAGAAGGAAGCTGACACCACTGAGAAAGCTGTAGGATGTGAGCAGGTGTAGTAAGAGTGAAATTCCATGTACGGTGGGTAAAAAAGGAGAACTGAAGTAAAAAAAAAAGGGGGGGGAAATACAGATGAACACATCAAAAGCAAGGCTCAGAATATAGAAACAGAAAGCTAGGCACAAGCTTCAAAGCGAAGTTTAAAGGTTACTTGGCAAGGGAAAGGAGTCAACAGAAAGTCCAAAGTAGTGAGAGAAGTAATTCTGGTTGCTTCACTGTGCCAGCACTTTGATTACAGCTTAGGCAGGAGATCATCAGAACACGGAGAGCTTCAACAGTTATGGTAGAATGGGAATCATTTTGAAGGACTGATTCCTTCAAACATGAAATCCACCACCCCACACAGCAGCGCTGTACAAAACCACACAGATGAGTTTGTTCTTCCTTCATCGGTGTCTCTGAATTTCCAACCTGGCATTCCAGTTCAGGTTCGTTTTCTTCTCAGAGGATACTGCAAAGCGCGCTGTGTCTGCACACCTGGTGCCTCCTTTGGAATGCGCAAGATCTCAATCTGCGTGTTGAGGCATTGTCTGCAGAGCTGTTCTGACCTAATTACGCATTCCCTGCTATCCTCAGTGCGGACAGCTCGAGCTCCTGCAACCTGGGACACTCGCTGGGGAGATTCACTCCCTGGGCTCCACCTCCCTACAGCCACCATAAGCAACATCACTGCACTCCTCCATGCTTCATCAAAACATTGCCGAGGGAAAGAAACAACTTCTAGACCTTCTCCTCAGCACTTCTGAAAGAAGTTCCCTCTCCACTGAAAGGAAGGGAGAAAAAAAATGACAAGAGAGAGTAAAGAAGAACCTGAGCTCATGTGGGGCTTTCTAGACTTACAGTTGTTTTTAATACTTCCTGCACTTTGAAAAATTCTCGGAATGGGGAACTATTTCTTAGCAGGATGTCTCTGCCCTCAATGCGTTAACGCTAAATGCCTCTCCTGGGTGGATTTTAACTTTGATCACTGCTCTTTGATAAGCTCATTTTCATAGAGCTTGTCAGGTCTTCAACTCCTCCTTCCAGTTTGGATGGGTCCTATTTTGGCCACAGCACGTGCAGAAAAAGCACCTGGAGTACAGCAAAGGTCACCCATAGCGAGCTGCTTTGTTCTATTCAGCCATCACCTTTGATCAATCCCTCCCTGTTCTGCAGCCACACAAGTCTGATACTGCGTTATCGGGAGCAAGCAGAAGTCCAGAAATCTAAACAACTTAATAGCTCATCTTCCAGTAACACAAACTAGATCGGAGATGATTCATGCTGTCCATAGGAGAAATCAGGGAGAACCTTTCCGCAGTGAACTGGGAGGACGAGGCAGCTTGAAACTATATCCTACCATCCTCACCCATGCAAAGGGGTTTAAAAGATTTCTGATCTGTGTGACTTATCCTCCCGCTCTGACAGGAGGGATAAAGGGGCTTTCAGCAGCCTAATCAAGGCTGTGTTCCTATTCCATAACAGCTCAGTTTACTCTCCATTGTTTTAGGCGAGCGCCAAACAAGTGGACAAGTGCCAAACTTTCAGCATGCGTGCCAAGAAAGAGTGAAAAAAAGGCTAAATAGGAGATCTCATCCCTAATGCCCTGACCATTGCTTCAGCAATGAATGACCTACTTGGACTTCTGAATGCCTTTCAAAGTTTTCACGCTGCTTTCTGTCCTCCCATTTACCTGCACACACAGCACAGCGGCCAGGGCAGAAACAGAGAGGAGGAAATGTTAACCAGGAGAGGATCTCAGCAGCGCAGCAGGAGCCCGCAGCCTGTTCTGTGAGCAGCAGAACCAAGGGAGCTTGCTTTCTGCAGCTCTCCGCTTTCAGGTTCAGTTCCATGCACACATTGCTGACGTCTAACATGAGCACAATTATCACTGTTTCTCCCTTCAGTGTAAAGGCCTTCCTCTTCTTTATACACACAAACACACACACAAAGAGGTTTCAAAACCTAACATCTTGAAGACCAATACCCCTGTCAAATTAGGCTGGAATTGGTTTATCTGCTGTTTTGTTTGTTTTCCAGGCATGACATTTAAGCTTTGCAATCAGTATTTCTTAGGGAACAGTGGAGAAAACTTTGCAGCTTTGTTCCACATGTGCTTTTTGGGCACCTCAACCACACAAATCTCAATACAGCAGTACCCTCACAATACAAATGTTAAGGGCATCTGACACGAGCAACCAAATGTCAATGAGCTTAAGCTCTACGAAGCCAAGATTGCAGTTCATTAGAAACAAGGCAGTAAAACAGCTGCACGGCTGTGAAATAACACTGCACTGAGGTGCAGCTGTACAGGAACTACAAACTAGAACATCTGTAGATATCTAAACCCCCACTACATGAAACAAAATGTATCCTACTGTAAGCAGAAGCTGCAGGGTATTAAAAATGGTTTTCCTCATACAAAAGCATGGATTTGTCACCGGTGCCTTTCAGGACGTATTTAAACACATGTGAGTGATGTGCTTCGAAGATGACCACGATAAAGGTGTAAGAGCAGGCCTGCTGGCTTCACACAGCTCAGGAACAGTGAGCAGTTCACAGTCCTTCCCACCCTCTGTAGATTTACTCATTACAGGTGGTTTAAACATAAAGAGAAAAGGCAGTGCCTCGGGGACCAACTCGATGAGGAGAACCGACCACACTGCCGGACAAATAACACATCCACTGACAGCTCCCCTCATTTTGATTTGAGGTGGGGGAAATCAAACAAACAGCAGCAGCACCGTGTCTGCTTTGCTATCATCTTTTGTCACCTGGCGTTCAATGACAGACTATAAACATTGCATTTGGAAGACGAGTTGGAAGAAAGCCACTGCTGTAGCAGAGGGGAAATGCGTCCAGTGGGAAAACCTGGCCTTTTTCCTTCAAAAAAAGGCACTCACACCTCCTTGATTCTCTTTTGTTTTCTCTGTTTCTCCTCCTCCACCCTTACATTTCACAGGGAAGTAAAACAAACAAACAAAGCGGCCTTGCTCAATCAGCAGTAGCCTTCAGAAGTCTCTTTAAATAGCCTTGATACAACCGAGACACAAGTTAAAGCACACAGCAAGCGTGTATTTGATCATGGCTACAGTATTGCAGGATCTGCCACTCCTTTGCATCAGCTACCACCCTCCTAAAAAGTCAGCAGAAGTTCCCCTCATTACGAAGGAACCTCTCAGCCATCCACCAGACCGACACACGCAGGACTGTAAAGCAAAGACATGAAATACTCCTCTTACAGATGTGAAGCTTCTCTTAACACACGGCCTCAAACAGCACGAAACCCTTTAGCGCTGTAAAGCAATCACCATCTCATCACATAAGCAAATCAAACTGCACGTTCCTTTTCTTCCTACTAATTGCAAACCACAGACTTCATTCCAACATCTCCATAAGGTTCCGCTGATGGAGAATACTTCAAAGCCTCTTTTTGGAATGGAAACAGCTCGAAAGCCAAAATGACAAATACTGTCTCCCAGCCATAAGTTCCCTATGGAAAGCTGATCTCAAGCAAACAGTGACAAACCAGGCAACAACAGGCTTCGTGCCCAGCACTAATTGCACAGCAGAGAAGAGAACTTAAGGTATTTAGAGGCAAAAAACAAGGTTGGGCCAAGCAGGCAATGAAGCAGGGACAGGGAGCACTGCACCGCAGCACAGGATGCACGCCGCAAGCAGAGGGCACACAAAAAGAGCAAAAGCATTCAAAGACTGGGGTTCTTTTTATGACTCAGAGTAGACACGGCGAAAATCACAAGTGTTTATAAAGAGGACACATGCTGAGTATCCATTGGTTCTTTCGAAAAGAACAAAGGGGCATCAAGTCAAATCGGAGCTAACAGGTAGGGCTTCCTGTGGCAGCCCGAGCTCTCAATTCCTCACCGCAGAACGCGCTGAAAGTTTAGATAGGTTGAGAAGAGCTACGCTCGCGACACAGATCTCCACAGCGGCCCTTTGTTGAGACAATACCTGAGCCCAGCCGGCACTCCGCTGCAGAGGGCCGGGAGGGCGCGTTGAGGCCGCGCTTCTCTCCCGCTTCGCGCTCTCCACGGGGCCGCAACGCCGCCGGTTGGTGCGAAGGGACCGAACGTCACCGCTGCTCCGCGGCCCTGCGAAGGAACGACCCGCAGTTCGCACGGCGCCGAGCGCAGCCCGGCCCGGCCCTGCGGAAGGGGAAAGCGGCGGAGCGGCGCGCGGGGCCGTCCGCACTTCCTGTACATCTCTCGGCAGGAAACCGGGCCGGAGGCGAGCGCGCTCCGAAGCACCGCAGCTCCCGTCCGCTTCCCCTCCGCGCGACCCCCGCGTAAAGCGATTCACCTCCGGGCCCGCAGCCCGATCCCCCCTCGGGGCGCGCGCCGCCCCGGGCCGCGCGTTTCGGAGCCGCTCCCGCCGCCCCCGCGCCTCTCGGGC
>PPHD01023290.1:0-11955 GCA_002909625.1 Bambusicola thoracicus | reverse complement strand
AAGCACTGCCATTTGTTCCCTTGTAAAAACAGAGGGCTGAACCTTTAAAGCCACACAGCCCTCCGGTGGGAATTTCACCGTCTGAGTAATAAGTTCAAGGATTGCTCCCACAGTATTTAGGAGAAGAGAACACAGGGAAAGATGGTTACTTCTGTCAACGCCTAGGAAATAACAGCTATTCAGCTCCATTTTCAGTTCCTCCTGCTTTCAGAGCACAGCAGAGCTAATCACGGTGAGGTTTCCTCTTGTAGGCTTTCCTGGGGCTGCAGCAAAGAAGTTCACTCGGTGATGCATTTACTCTCTGTGTAATGTTTATGGGGTTTTTCTATCACTGAATGGACTAGCAGATAGAAATGCCTTCCTTCTATGTCACCCTTCTTGGAAGTGTAGCAGTGGAGGGATGGCTGGAAGTGTAAAATGGAGGTCAGAGCTCTGAGACCACTCTCCTTATTGGACTGGATTGCGGTGCTGTCTCCTAAGCTTTCCTTACTGACAAGAAAAAAAATCTTGGAGCTCATTTCTGACACAGAGTCAAAAAGATGATAGCTGCATGCATAAAGAATCTAAAGGGCATTACTAATATCTCCAGACTTTAAGTTATTGTGAAGAACATAGAGACTGGTTCCTTTGTATGTATATATGCTTGGAACTCAACTTGTGTCTTTGGTCTTGTATTGCTGAGTATTTGGGTCTTGTGTTGCTGAAACTGAGGTTTCCGTTCTGATTTTTTCTGTTCCTCTTGCAATAAAACCTGAGACAGCATCTCTTTAAGACTCCATTGAAAGAAGAGCAGCTCCTCTTGCTTTCAGTGGGTGCAGGATGATGTCTTCAGAAAGGATACAGAAGGACAGGAAAGAATTATAAAACAATTTGAAGCAGCCAAAGTAGATCTCAAATTGAAGTAGAGCACAATGGACTTCAGGCATCCAGTTCTTGCTATTGCTTGACAGTATGATATCAAGGTTGTTATCACTCTGTAGGCCAGGCAATTTTATAATTCATTCCACAGGTTTAGGAGCCCATTTACAGTAAATGTTGGCTACGGTGCATAGGCCAGCTGGGCAAAGACTTTAACAGAAGTATGCAAGGCACATTTCCCCTTGCATCCTGTCTTAGGCCCATAGGACACAGCTGCTTACAGTGCTCCAGGAGATGCCATGGTCACATGCTCTCCTCATGTCAGAGAGCATCTGAGACCTCCTTGGTGGTTTGGAGTAGGAGGTGGTGGTGAGCATAGGGTGAACATTTCTCCTCTGGCAATGTAGGATGTTTCTTGGGGCAAAGGTATGATGAAGTCAAACGGAGTCAAAGCACTCAACTGTAAAGTCTTGGATTTGGTGAGGTAAGATTATTTTAAACCTCCAACGTGGCAAATCTATTGACTAAACATCACGTAGAGACTGGAGAAAAAGTACTTATTGTACTTATTTTTGGCTTGCCACATGACCTTACAGCAGAGCGTTGGCCTGGAGATTGCTGCTTTCCACCTCTCCTAATGACGTCCTTCTAGGAGCAAAAGGAGGCTGGTTTTATTCAGAACATGTGTCATGAAAGCCGGTATGTGGTGCAGTTGGAAAACGTGAAACCTATTCATACATGCAGGGTGTTATTAGCAGCATTTATCAAACCAGCATGGCTAACTGCTCACTGTGTGCTCGTTCCCTCTGACTATTTACAGGGCTCTGGGAATGAATTGCAGGGTTACAATGTCTGTCACCCGCAAGTTTACACTGTGAAATGTGCTCCGATGGGAGCCAAAAGTGACATCTGTCACATAGACTGTCTAAGTAATTAAATGTGAAAATACAGAGTTCTTCTTTTTTTCTTCTATTGAGAAAATGCAGATGTTATTAAACCTTAGAAATTTTGCTTGATAAACACCTGAAGTTCAGACCTCATTGAAAGCCAAATTCTCCAAACCTTTCTCCCTCCATTCCACTGTCATGGGCCACTTTGGCCTGAGATCCCCCTAGCTTTTCTCATAGTCAATAGGCAGAGTAGAAAGACAACTTTACATGAGACACATCTGCTTATTTATCCTCTGCAAGCTTTAATTTTTTGGACTCTGCTAGTGAAACAACTGACTGCCTAAGGGCTGCTCTGTGATTATA
This sequence comes from Bambusicola thoracicus, assembly GCA_002909625.1. Taxonomy (NCBI): domain Eukaryota; kingdom Metazoa; phylum Chordata; class Aves; order Galliformes; family Phasianidae; genus Bambusicola; species Bambusicola thoracicus. Next base: position 9,844 of record PPHD01023290.1, on the reverse strand, counting down.
TGCATCTAATCCAGCTCCCCATGGGATTTCAGTGGGAGGAAAGTTGAATCCTCATGCAGCAGAAGCTCATTCCCATTTTAGAGATTTCTAATCCCAGAGAGTCCCTAGATGGATGGCACTCTCTTTGCCACAGGGTTTAGTGGGCTTCAAATCAGACTGAAAAAGGGGTGTTTTGCTGGAAGCAGTGTGACTAATGTCATTGTTGGGAGGACTGCATGTTGGATTTGGAGGACAAGCAAGGGAGCAGACCCAGGAACACTAACACTGACAAATTCAGAGGTTGCCCCTCACTAATCCTGGTGGAGAGAGGGAAAGTTTGTGGCTGTTGCCAGAGCTGGATGAGCCAATACAAGCACTTGGGCCACTGAGGCCAGATCAAGCCAGATGACAAGGAGAAGAGAAAGATACCAGGAGGGATTGGGAAAGTCTTATAGATATGGCCTTGTGGCATTGGATTCAGTTGCATTTTAGGCACTGCATTTTTGGCTGTCAGCTGTTGCTGTAGGTTAACAGCAGTTGCTATAATTTCAGTGTCATATGTACCCCCATGCAGGTACCCAGAGTACAGATGAGCCATTAAGGGGTTGATATATGGGCAGCTCTGTCCCTCAGGGTTGGGTTGCACTGGGGGTATCCCAGAAGGAGGTCTGCCGAATAAGCACAGCCCCTGCTTCTCAGCCCAGAAAGATGGAGCTGAGGACTCAGTCAACATAATCTGGCCACTAAAATGAGTAGCGGATTTCTAGGGAGGTAGAGAAAGCAGCAGAAGTGGCTCTGTGCCAACTTCCACCAGTATCAGCCCATTTATTTCAAAGTGTCATTGAGTGTCATGGTGGGCATCCATCACCACCACAACCTTTCCGCATTCCCCGAGGGAGGAACCTCTGCTGCTCTGGACTCTGCAAGACCTTTGGGAAGAGAAGTGAACCCCTCATGGGTGACGGGAAAACTGATAGCTGAAGGGGGGTCAGTGTGAAGTGAGTGCTGCAGGTAACTGGAAATCACTGAAAATCCACGGTTTTGTAACTCAGCAGCCCTCTCCTTCCCTCTCACACCATCTCTTCCTCTGCCAAAGGGCTGAGCTGCTGCACAACACCTTCACCATCCCCACGGCACTCATAAAATCGCAGCTCTGCACATATTAATGTCAGGAAAGTCACTATTTGTGTATTCCTACTGTTCAGTGATGTCCCTTTTGGGGGAATTCCCTCTCAGAATGTGAAATAGAAATGCAGTCTATGTACAGACTCTCGGTGACGTAATTTTAGAAAACTTCTAGGAAGAATCAACATTCAGGGGAAAAAAAAGAAGATTGATGTGTTCAGAGCCCTTGGCACTTTAAGCTAGACATATTTTCTTTATCTGTGCTCTAAACAACAACAGCAGCTAATAATTTACCCAGGGTCATCTTGCCAAAACATAAATGCTTTTCATCTTATAAACATAATTGATTAAAATATTTATTCTCAGAACTAAGAGGACAGATCAACAAGCATAAATTTGACTGTGGTTGTAGTGAAAATTGAAAAAATATTGAAGTAAATAAATAAAAGTACTCGTAATTATTCATCCATACTCACAATAAGAGCTCTGGGGTTTACGTTTGTTCAGACTTGATAATCAATTATCTGGATTAATGACAATGGAAAAATAAACAGAGGTTGTTAGTTATGCTCAAGTAGACTGGGAGGAACTTGGTTGAGTGGAGTTTCTTTGGGCTTTCCATCAGAATTTGCCCTCTAAAATTGAAGCCAGCCCACTTGCCAACAAGCCTCTTAATTTTTTCCTGAATTTTGCTGTTAAAAACCTCGGAAAATCTTGATCTGAATGCAAAGAAAAGTGGCAGGCAGTTCTCCCATTTGCCCCAAAACTAGTTCCATGATTGCAAACTCACATAAACTCCTTCTCCATCTTCTGCTAGAAGTGTATGTATGTACACAACTGTTGCCATTGCGCACATGGTGAATATTGCCATTGGACATGGTGACCAAGCGGACCAAGTTCCAGAATAGGCTGGAAAGTCAGTGAGAATCCTAATGTAAGCAGGATGAGCTCTTAATGCTGCTCTCCATGCATGAGCAAGTGGGGATGAATCTCATGTTCTGCAAACATGGCCCAGCTCTTGCTGGAAAGCAGTCATCCCCTGATGTAATACATCCCCTCTCACAGTAGGATTTGCTCCAAGCTCACAGAGAAAGCCATAAACTTCATTAGAATGTTGTTGCTCCATCACATTAACACAGCTTCCAGAAGCAGCTTGCAGCAGGTTGAGTTGGAGCAACGCATCACCAGCTGGTGATCAAGGTCAGTTGATTCTGACAGGACGATAAACTAAACAAAACTTTCTTTCAGCTTGAAAGGGAAAAAGAAATGATTATCCCCTCTTTTTTTCATTATTATTATTATTTTTAATTTAGCAATTATTTCATGTTTCCAAATTCCCCGTCTACTTCCTGGTTCCAGCGCAGACATGCCATGGGAACGCCAGTTCTCACAGTGTTTGCACAAACAGGAAGCATGTGAATTTTCAAAAGAGACCCTATTTTTATGAGAGCTCCCGCTGAGTTTTGCTGACTCAAGAGACCTTGGCTAGAATTTAAATAAGCAACTTTGGAGGATCCGAACCAAACCTTTGCATTTCCAGACTGCTTATCAGCTGTTTCATTTCCAAAATAAAGCAAAGAGCCCGATAGAAAGCAAAGTCCTCTGCCACAGGGCAAGCTCAACAAAAAGTTAGTGCGGAGCAATGTAAGAGAGGAAGGCTCTAGGGCTCTTAGCAGGTATTAAGGTTCCCATTTTAATGCTGGCAAATTGCTAGAGAATCCCTTTTTATTTTCACCCATGGGAAGGGGATCTGCCAGGCGTCATGTGGAGCTGTCAGAAAGCTTCACTTCCCTCCATCCTGACACTGCCCAGAGCCCAGGATGTCAAAATCTGTCAGTCCTGAACGGGATGTTTACCTCTGCTTGTGGTGAAGCAGAGATTTGTTATCCACTTGGCATCCTCCATGAGCAGTGCAAGAGCACGTTGGTCCTGCTGATTGCTTCTCAGTTTGCTCAGCCCTTCCAGGGGATGGGTTTTGACGCTCTCCCCCCAGCAGGTGCCATTTGAACATGAAAAGATGATCCCGATCCCATCAAAACCTTTCTGAGCACTGCTATAGGGTCAGCGGGTTGCATTTTTGTTCCCAAATGGAAATTGAGGCTTTGAGGCGGGTTGGAAGGGGACAGTAAAACAACTGGCTTTTTGAAGAATAAGGTGAAAGGGCCTTTCTGTGGCTTAAATTCTTTACGCTAATTTTAACAACTATTTCAACCCCTTGAAAACTGCCATTCTGAAAAAATAAACAGGGTCCATATTCAGCCACTGAACTGGCACACAGTCTTTTCTCAGCCAAGACCTGGATTGCCTAACAGTAGCCAGCCTTATTCCTGCACGCCAAAGAGAAGGGAGAGAGGGAGAAAAAGAAAGACAGAAAGCAAGCAAGGGCTACTCCAGGATAATTGGCCGACCATCAGATTGGGCTGCTGACATTGGGCCAGTTTTAAGTTACATGTGAGCAAGTGAAATGGTATATAAATAATAGCGGGGGGAGAGCTACAGTGGAAAAGCCAGCCAGTGTCTGTCTGACTTGGTGCTCTGTTATTCATCAAGTCCTGGTGTGGTTTGTGTCATTTGGGGTGCACTCACCGGCAGCCAGAGAACTGCCCTTGGAGAGAACCCATGACCATGAGGCGATGGGCTGACAATGCCATCCCCAGGGGTGTCACTGAGCCCATGGTGACATCTTATTTCCTCCTTGGCTTTGTTTTTGTCTTGTGCTTTTCTGTTGTTTTTTTTTTTCCTCCCTGTAATCTCTGTTGGTTTTTTTCTCCTCTTTCTTTCCCTCCTGTATTTCCCCTCAATTCCTCTATCATTTCCGGACTGTTTTCTCTCTGCCTTCCCTCCCACTATCTCTTCTGATGGGAGATTTCTCCCTGTCCCTGACAAGTCAAGTCACACTTCCCAACCAGTCACACTTCCCAACCAGTCAGATAAACAGAGTTGGTTTCCTTGTCATTACCAAGAAGAGAAGCTAGAATCTTGGCGTTTATAAACATTTGTTTTATATTATATTCCCAATTCAGATCGTTTTAGATTATTTGGTTTTCTGCTTCTCTCCATCTGTATATCAAATCTCCATAATGGGTTTCCCACTTGCCATGCTGCTATTTTTTAGGCAAATCAGAAGAAAAAAAAGTGAAGCGGTAAAAGGATTTCAAGGTGAACCCACAGATTACTGGGCAGCCCCAAACCAGGGCAATTCTGATAGCACAGAACTGGTCAGTCCCCATGGATCTAAACCATGAGTCTACAAGGCATGGTTTTGTGCCACCTTTGCTCCCTGCCTAACTGACCCTCTGCATTCAATGGGGAATAAATTCTGTTCCGACCTGAGATCTGGGACGGCTTTGAACACAACTCCAGGCAAAATTCTAAAAGGAAATTCAAAAGAAAAAGCCCCACCACACAGGACAACTGTAAATGTAGGTTTGTTTTAAGGCTTTATTATCAGAGAGTGCTCTTTCATGTTAGTAACCCTTGATCACTACCCAATGGCCGCAGCAGAAGGAGGAGACATCAACAGAGAATTCCTGTGGGATTGTCGAGCCAATAATTATTTGTCAGACATAAAATCCAAGCCTGGCTGATCCCAAGCAAAACATTGCAAGTTTGTCCTGGCAGACATGGTGTTACATCGCAAATGCGGTTATGTCATGTTGTAAGGTGAAGCTGCCAGCAAGGAAGTCTGAGACAGCATCTCGGGGGCATGGGATGCAAAGGACAATGAGATCCTTCACCACCAGTGGTCAACAGGAACTGAGTGGGGCAACCAATGTGCAGGTAATGGGTGGAAAACAGGGGAAAGTGGATAGCTGGTAGTGTCCAGAGAGACATAGCTCCAAGCCTGGCTGAGCTGCAAGAGCCAATATGGAAGAGTGATGTCAAACTCAGCATAGCTTTGAAATATACAGGTGAAGGAATCACCGAAGCTCAATGGGGGATGGGAGTAAACTATCCAACTTCTGGTGGTTTTCCTCTGCCTCATTCACTGTCAATGTGTGTTCAGTCACGGAGACATGTCATGCTCTCAGATGCTGCCACGTGTCCTGACCTTGGGTTCAGCAAAATAACTGAGGATAACCTCAAACTATTTCTAATCTTTTTTATTAACATGAGTTCTCATTGGAAACCAAAATGACTCAGATTGCTGAGATCAGCCCAGAAAAGGAGATGGATCAGTACAGAAAACTGTACACAGAGCAGGCTGGGGATCAGTGGGAAGGCACAAACGACCACGTAGGTCGATGTTCACACATGTAACCACATTTCTGTGCAAGCAGGCATGTGTTGTGAAAGCACACCACTGCGCCTGATGCTCACATCCAGAGTCCAGGCTAAACAAGAAAAAAAGGGGGGGAAAAAAGAAATATTTGGGCAACTGGAAGGAATTATTCTTTCTTCCATACCATGGGCTCTATTCATAAATCATCCCTAATTTTTAGATGTCTAAAACAATGTTACCATTTGATGAAATAATATATTGAACCTATGTGACATCATCTTTTATCTTAAGAGTTCTGCACACTCGGTCATGTTTCTGAGCCACATTTGTTCTGCAGATATTTAGGACAAACCTGACATTTTATAGACTTCCTTCAGCTTTTGCATGTGTTGGAGACAGTTGTTTGGATTAGCACGATCAAAAAATTTAACACAGCCTTTCAAGATCCCATTTTCATCTGGATTTGCACAACACATAAGAGAGCATTATGCCAAAAATATGTTTTTTGGAAAACACATACACTTTGTTGTGACTGTTTGTAACTGGTAAAATCCTAGGATGCCCTGATTGCCATGACCTGTGTGCTTTCGTACGAGCCTAAGACATAAAAGTACTGTATACAAATGAAAACCGTTAGCTTTCATACCATATGTGTTGTACTTATGCCAGTGGGAAATGACAGAGAATGTACAAGGTCATGCTTTACTAAAAATATAAAAGTTTAACATGTGGTGTTAATAGAACACACAACAGGGGTCACTGGTACAATGGAAAATAATTCATTTCCAATGTCAGGCCAAGTAATTCACTAGAAAGGAACATCTGAAAATGTGTTACTTATATCTTTCTCTTTCTGTCCTTTATGATGATTTTAGGGGAAAAAAAGCAAAATTACTGCTAATACAAATGCATAAATAACAGGCACGACTCAGTCTTCAGCTGTGTCTGTACAAACCAGCCATGTGAGACTTTGTGGTGCAGGCAGCATTACATCGGATGTGCAACATCAGCACTGCACTCCACTACCTCCCAAACATCAAGCTGGTAGTAAGCTCTAAATCCCCACTGGGACGTGTTTAAAGCCTGCCTGCTGTCTCTGCAGTGATTGAGGTGCCTCAGCCCAAAACCAAGCAAAGCAAACCCTGCTCTATCCCTGCCTGATGCAAGCAGCCGTGCTTCCAGTGCTGCGTCCCACATGCACCAGGATTTATCTGCATAGACCTCACCAGAAATTATAAAGTCAGACCTTCCATCACTAACCCACACACTTCAGTTCCACAAGGGCAGGACAAGGTGGAAGCATCCCCTCCTTGTCCCCATGGCATCCAACCAGAGAGGGCCCCGGGACTGCCACCACCACAAGCACCTGCATGTGTGCTGCTCACACCCCCCCATAGCCCACCACCTGGGCTATATGAGACCCAGCACATCAGCCTGAATCCTACAGGCTCCCCACTTCTCCAGCATCCCAATTATCTGGGGAAAAAGAAGCAGTTTAAAACAGATGTTGCAAAGCTGCTCGTTACAGACAGTAGATAAGTCTGTGAAACAACACTATGCCAGGCATTACAGCTGATGCTGCTGATGTGATGCTGGCTCTCAGGAGCACACGTCTGGAGATGAGCAGTTATTGCATGAGCACTAGGAGAGGTTTTGCAACACCACATCTGGATAGAAGCATCCCAAATGAACCTGCCCTGCTTTACCTGCCATTCCAGCATGCAACTCCTGCTCAAAGAGCAGCAGGTGAAGCTGTTTTTCTTTCCTCCACTCCCTCGTGGAAAGTGCTTTTGTTTCTGGGTTGGCTCAGGCCAATTGTGTAACATACGTCTCCCCATCTGAGCAGTCCAGCTGATTGCAAACATGTTTGGACTGGCTGTCCTACCCTTCCTGTCTCCTGGTGTTCCTGCTGCACCCTGGCAGAGCTCTGCTTCAATGCTTTTATGATCATGGATTCATAAAATGGCTTGGGTTTTCCAGCAGGAATGGCCATGGTCAAGCTAGAATAGCTCTTAGAAACCACCTGCCACCTCTCAGTGGTGCTTCCTTGATGTCTGGGCTTGTAGGATGCAGCTCAAGGCACTGCCAAGTTTCTGTAGGTCGAATCTTGAGGCTGTTTGCCTTCCCCTGGGAGCCCTGGCAGTGCTGTGCCCATTCACATCACCCACGGCATCACTGCCGTTTATGGGACTCTTGCAGTCTGACTCAGTCAAAAGATCATTTAAACAACACAGTGAGACACGTACTCCGAATGCCATGATGGAGCAGTTAAACCAAGCAGACAGAAGATGGATCAGGAAGAAATGGATACTGGGCATTAAAGGAAGACATCGGTCTGTGTAACTCTCCCCAGTGGCAACTGTGAGAGTTTAGGTCACAACCCGACTGGGAAAGCATTCACTAGAAATGTTTGTTATCTTATCTCCTGCAGCCTTTTGTATGTGCTGATGCCAGCTCTGCTTCTCTGCTGGTGTCATTGGGTAATGATCCTCATTTTCCCTCCCTTTGAGTTGCAAATGCCAGTGGTAAATTAATCTTTCACCCATAAATGTGTGTTCAACACGTCCTAATTGCTCCAATTAACATCCTGGGTAAAAAATACTGAGACAAGGTGCACTCATAGTAAATTCCTAACAGATGATATTAGCTGGCTGTTGGAAAGCCAGCCATGGTATGACATATTGAATTCACCACGGAGGGTTCTAGTTAATTAGGTTTCACTCCAGTACTAAGGATGCTACGGCTCTGTGCATTTCTATAAGAAATAATTCTCCTGTTTTCTGTCTTTGTCAACAAGAACGTGAAATAGCTTCTAAAAAATAGGCTGTATTTGATACGTTGCAGAGTGGGCTGTGGGGATGGGGATAGCTGCGAAGGCTGAGGAATGTGGGAGAGTTCCATTGACTCCAGTGAGAAGACAACGCATCTGTAGAGACTCCCAATGTGCATTTACAGCAGTATCTCATTTCCTAAGGAAGAGAATATACTCCTCATCTCTCTTAAGAGCAAAGGCAGAGTTTGTTGCTGATGCATTGGTTTAGAAGACAAAAAAACGAATCAGTTCATCATGGAATAAGGCACAAAAGCAACTCTTGCAGATACGCTTATGTGTATGCTCAGGGAGACACATACCCTGGCAACTATCATGGGGACATTTTTAGAAACTATCTTAATTATCTGGCCCAGCGCTTTGTTATGACATGCAGCAAAGAGCAGGGAGAGATGCGGCTCCTTTGTCCCCTGCCAAACCCTCTGATTTTCACTGTTTGCTTTGTTAATTTGAAAATGTAGTAACAATCTCAAGAAGTTACCCATATGATCAAATAGAGCTGATAGTTGCATCCTCTGCTGGCACGGGATCTTGGTGGGGAACCAGATGTGTGTGGGGCTGATGGGGAGAGAAGGGGGGAAATGAGCATAAGGGGTAACGCTGAACTGGAACAACTCCAGTTGAGCAATGTATCTGTAGGGATGCCCCTATAAATAAGTAAGGCACTGCGGGTGAGAGCTTTCCTGTGCACGTGCAGGGCTATGCTGAGGGTAATGGGACATTTTGAACTGGTGCTAAAAACAGAGCCATAAATGACTCAGATATGGGCTCCCAGGGGAGCTACATAAGATGTGCCTCTGGGAGCCAACAGTGCAGCCCATGGGGGAACAGCATGAAGCCAGGTGGCACTGAGAACTCTATGTCCATGATGCCTTTCCTCTTACAAACAGGGGGCCAAACTGAGATACTCAGTATGTCCTTGTTTAGATGGGATCAGGGCTATAGCCAAGGCTGAAAGGCGTGTATCTGCTTGTTATTGGGCAAACCAGCCAAGGAAATGGCAGCAAATTGACAAATTGCATTTGATTGGAAGAAGCAGTCTGCAGGATGGAGCTGTGACCAGGCAGAGGGGGACAGCAATCACACAGGTTCACCACCAGGTTACATTCCCACACAGAGTGCCCTCTGTTTGCTCAGACGGGACCGTCTGTCTGCAGCTATATTTAACTAGTCCAGAAACAAGGCGAGATAACCAGGTTAAGGTTAGCACTGGGGGTACATGCACGCCTGTCTCAAATAGGGTCTCCTGATTACATAATTAAATGCTTTCCTGTTGGAGTAATTAGGGGAGGCATGCTGAGATTTATAGACTTGTACTCGTTGCAGACATTCTCAGCTGCGTATCGGAGGGACTGAGCCTGTCGTTGTGCCAGAATCTCATTTCCACCACATTTTTACAGTTGCAAAATTAGATTAAAAAAGAGAGAGACAGATGCAAAGGCTTTTTGTGTGCAAGGGCATTTCAATTTTCAGCTTGCTTACACGGGCTTTGTTAATGTGCTGCTCTCCTTTAAGCTCACTCTTTGTCTCCCCTTCAAAGAGGGACCTGTGTTGCTGGGTACAGCCGTACCTCTCTGGCTTGGGAAAAACACCACCAATCCATTCACGTGTGTCGAAGAGATGAGGGCCAACGTGGCAGCAGTGCAAAAGCCTTGGAAGAAGTGAAGATTTCAGGCTGTGACTCACAG